>APFE031439578.1:112960-133988 GCA_000404065.3 Pinus taeda
TTCTGTTGGTTTCTTCTCTGCTCAATTTTGTCCCATGGTAGCTTGCATGTGGATGCATCATGTGATCCATTTCTTTTGCAGCGAATACAGTGTAAATATGCTTTTTCTCCTTGAGAATGTCTGCCCCCCCTGCCTCTGAAATATCTTCCTCTTCCTCTTTGTCCACCTCTTCCTCTTGTAGAATCTTGAGCTAGATGTTTTTCTTTATGAGCAAGGCACACAGTCTCTTCAGAAGAATCAGGGGTTGTCTTCTTTCCAAAAGCTTTTTCTCTTTCAGCAAACTTTTTCACAAGAGATTCAAAGGTTACATCTTTGTTTCCATTTGCTTGCAAAGACTCAAGATAATTGGAGTATGTAGGATAAAGTGCCTTTAGAAAAGCAATAAGAGAGATATCCAGCTCAACTTTAGTGGATTTGATATCATGCATTATTTCAGATGCAAGATCAAGAGGATCATTATTTTGCAGTTCAAGAGTGAAGGGTTTAATCATGAATTGGACGACTTCAAGTGCAGAATGTGAGTCATAAAGTTCTTTCAGCTTTTGTAAAGCTTCAAAGGCAGTTGAATATGATGAAATATGGGGACTCACCTCTTTATTTACAGATGCTGCGATTAATGCATAAGCTTTGTTGTTCTTGTTTTCCCAAATGGAAAGCTCTTTGTCTGAGGTAGGTTTTTCTGGGTCACTGTCTCCTTCTCCAACACACACTCCTTTCCACAACTCATTGAAGATGAGGGTGTGTTGTATCATCCGGGACCAATCAGGATAGTTCTCCTTGCCAGTGAGAACTATTCCTACCATAGAGATGATTGAATGCATTCTGTAAAAAAAATTATGTTGATAGAAAAAATACTTCTGCTGATATACAGTGAAATTGTACTCAAAAAAGGCAAAAAGGTGTCAAATACTTTATGCACTATGTTTTTTTCAAATGTCTCCAACCTCCATATTGCCTCCTCCTTTTTTTTTCTCTTTTAAACAAGAGCTCTACGCACAAATGAAAACCCACAGTGTGTAAACTATATATACTGATTTATATATATATTGATATAATAATATATAATATCTCATTATATTATTATAATAATATTATTCAATATATATACCATTCAATATATATGCCATAGACCAATATATATGCCATAGTGCAATAGGATAGCATTAAAACCGCTGGATTATACCATGTGCAACAATAATATAGACCTCCAGTCGTTGTGTTAAAAAAATCCTTTCAACGCAATTTAATACCATTCAAAATGCAGTTCAATACCAATGCACAGTTCGATAGCATTCAAATCCATTCAAAACTTGGACGGGCATATGTATATAGCACACAACGTTAATATAACCCACAGCGCACAACACTTACGCTGTTCAATACCATTCAAAATTTTAAATACCATTCAAATCCGCATATCCCTTGCCATCTGGATACCCTTCAGGCGGGTTATCCCATACAACGTTTGCTCGATGATGGAGAGGCATTTCAAAATTGTGGGCGGTTCATCATCCTCTTAGTTGCAAGCCAGTCACCACAGTAAAATCACGAGCCTATAAAAGGCCTATACTGATCCCGCAAACAACTCGACCTCCATCATTGGGATCGATCCATATGCAAGCAAAATGGCTAGCTTTTGGAGAATGAAGAGCAAAAAAAAAGACCATGGCGTCAACTTCTGGAACGCCCTGGAGCGTTCAGGATGGTTGATGAAGCAGGGCGAGTACATAAAAACATGGAGGCGCAGATGGTTTGTTCTAAAGTAGGGAAAGCTCTTATGGAAAGCATTAAAAAACAATGGATTACCATATACAGCGTTATGAATAGCAGACCAGATACCAAACGTTATGAACAGTTCAATAGCCATTCAAACGCATTCGAAAGGATGACTGATACAGCCATTCAAACGCATTTAGTAATGCACAACGATATGGTTTTATACAAAGATACCATGTCAGACCAACTACAGAAAATAAATGGAGGCGCAGGTGAGAATAATCAAGTGAAAGAATTCATGCAGTAGAGGCGTAGGTGCAATAACGCCCTTTTTGAAACGTTTATGACAGTTAGAGAACTGAACAGTCAGATAGAGGGGTAGCTAATTTTATGGAGAACTTGCTCAACTATAGGAGAGAAGACAGGGAGTTACAAGGGACACAATGGCTAAAAAAGAGCTAGCTCTGATACCATGTTAGGCCAGGAGTAACTCCAGTTTGGCAGAAGACTGATTCGTCTATTATTCCATAGGTAACCCATTGTTATATACAATAGGGAGTGATTGTTCAGTTCATCTCCTGATGACTGTTCACCTTCCCAATTTATTTATTTACATAAAATTCCCAATCATGAAGATTAGGTGTCAACAGTAATCTATTTTGCTGCAATTTTTCTAGTACATACTTGACATGTCAAAAATGTTCTTCCTTCGTTTTGCTGAATATAAGTATATCATCTAGGTATACAATCACAAATTTACCAATGAATTCTTTAAACATCTCATTCATTAAATGCATGAACATAATGGGGGCATTACTCAATCCAAATGGCATAACCATCCATTCATATAAGCCTTCATTGGTCTTGAAAGTTGTCTTCCACTCGTCACCTTCTCGAATCCTGATTTGGTGGTCGCTGCTTTTCAAGTCTATTTTTGAAAAGTATGCTGCTCCACTCAAACAATCCATCATATCATCCATTCGAGGTAAAGGGAATCTGTACCTGATAGTGATATTATTGATTGCCTGAGAATCAGTGCACATCCGCCACTCACCTCCTTTTTTGGGAGCTAACATAGTCATAACCGCACAAGGGCTTAGACTTTCTCAAATCAACCCTTTATCCAACAACTCTTGCACCTTCTTCTTGATTTCCTCATTGTCCTTCAGACTCATTCAGTAAGTAGCTTTGTTTGGAAAACTGGCTCCTGGGATGAAATCAATATGGTGACTAATACTCTGCTTTGGTGGTAATTTGTTTGGTATATCATCTACCACAATATCGCTAAATTGCAGCATGTCTTGTACCTCTATAGGCAATTCAGTAATCTTAGTATGTATTAATACTGTTTTTGGCCTTCACATAACTGCATATTTTATTTTAGTGTCTTCAATCTGTCACAGAAACTCCTTTCCACCTAATAGCAATGCTTTTGTTCCATTGGTTTCTGCAGCATCCTCCTCCTTCATGGGCACTAGCGTATGCTTAATCCCATCTTTAACAAACATGTAACAATGTGTTTCCCCATCATGGACAACCTTCACATCATATTTCCATGACCTGCCTAAGAGAATATGGCACAGGTGCATTGGCATGATATCACAAGTCACCTTGTCCTTGTACTTACCAATATGAAACTCTACTTCGTACTGCTCATCCACCAACAGTTGGTGTCCTTTCTGCAACCAAGACACCCTAGATGGAGTCGGGTGATTCAACCTCTTCAAACCCAATTTTCCCACCATTTCCATAGCTACCAGATTATCGATACTTCCACTGTCTATGATTAGTTTACAACATTTCCCATGCAACTTGCACATAGTCCAGAACAATGTTTTCCACTGTGTCTGATCAGCTGCTTCCTTAGCTAGTTTCAATAACACCTTGTTCAACACCAAGGCTTCCCCTATTTCAAGCATAGTTTCCACCTGCTGTGGCAGTGCCTCTGCTTCATTGGGCTAAGAAACATATGCTCTCCTCTATCCAGTTGATTCAATTTTAGGACATTCAAAAGAGTTGTGTCCCCACTTGTGACACTTGTAACACTGATATGCATTTCCTTTGCCTCTGCCATTACCTCTTCCTCGTTGGTATGACCTTCCTCCTCTAGTATTACCTTCCCTTTCAGTATGTCCTGAAGTTTTTGAACTGCTGCCCTCTTCATTGTTGTTGGTAGTCCTACCTCTGCCAAAGGTCTATCCCCTACCTTTGCCTAAACGACGTCCTCTTCTGGCATTATGTTTCCTGACGATCTTTTCTTTTGCCTTCAAAGCACTCTAATAGGCTTCCTCTATGGTCTTAAGGGAAAGAATACTAATTTCATCTAGGATCTCCATCTGTAGACCATTTACAAACCTCGTTGTTTTCTCAGGAGTATCCTCAACATAGCCAACTCTCAGGTTTACTTTATAAAACTCTTTAATATACTCCTTTACAGTCATCATTCTTTGTCTCAGGTTTTGTAATTGTCTATAAAGGGAAATTTGGTAATCTTTAGGCAAAAAAATTCTCTTCATCTTAGCAATCATCCTATCCCATTTTCTAATCAATGGTTTGTTCAATATTCTCCTTTCTACATGCACACTGTCCCACCACAATGCTGCATTTCCTTTCAATTTGGTGACAACAAACTTGATTTTCTTATCTTCGTTGATTTCTTCATATTCAAAATATTTGTCTAGTTCCCTTATCTAGCCCAACAACGCCTCTAGCCACAAACTGGCATCATAATTAGAAAGATCCAATCTTAGCTTGCTACTAGCCAGCAAAACTAATCTCAACAGTTTAATCTTTGGTCCCTTTTCATCTGACCCATCTGTCGTGGCTGCATTTTCTTCCTCACTGTCATCCCCACCTTCCGAGTCTTTGTGCCTTCCTACTTCCACTGCTGCCAAACGTTCAGTTAAAGTCCTGATCTCTTCTCGTAGCCCTTCATCTGCTACTCTTCGGATGTCTCTACCTCAGCCTCTTCTACCTACCTCCATCTTTACTGAGAAAAAGGAACTAACCTGCTATGATACCAAAAATTGGTGGCAAACTCGCGAGGGATGACGTGTCACCAAACCGCGTTATTACGTATCTTTCGAATAAAGGGAATCGGGGTTTTGGTGCGAGGATTTAATGAAACTTTAATGTATTAGGCTTGACCCTATGTACTAGCCTCGGTTCCACAAATGCAATTCATTTCCACCTGCCGAGGTAAAACTACGCATTGGCCTCCATTTTTTCATGCGTTGTGGATCTGGTTCGGCTTTGTATGTATGTTGTGCCTTTGTTTGTTTCTTGGGGTGATTTGTTTGCTGTTCCATGGAGGCTTCAGGTTGGCTTACTCTCTACAAGTTCCCTCTTACTCTCTATTCTCTTATTTAAGCTTCGTTTGGTTATGCTTGCAGTGGCTTTTCTTATTAGTCCCAGACTTGACTGGGCTTATGTATCCACAGGTGTTTCTCTTGCCACTACTGTGGGCGGCTTCAGCAAACGCTATTTCAGGTGAGATTTTGTTTTGGTTTCATTTCTGCAATTTATTTTAGTGATTCTAACTCTCTGGCCCCTTCGTGAGTAGGTGAAACTCGTCAATGGTGCTCTCACTAGGAGAGTCCCTCTAGCTAAAGACTTGGTTCTCATCCTCTGTCTTGGAAAAGACTCCTTCGAGGTAAACCCTTGTTCTTCCCTTTCTTGAATTGCTCTCTGTCACCTTGTTTCATTTTCCATTTTCGTTTTGTTGACTTCCATCTCATTTTTGTGGTGGTGTGCAGGTCAGTTCTAGAGATTGCTACTCCATGGCCTCACTCTTGGGAGTCTTTGCGGCTTGGGAGAATAGGGTAGGATCCCTCCATGTTTGCCTAGTTAACTTTGCTTGCATTTTCTTTAATTGGCATAAGCCGTTGGATCTCATTTCCTCTGTTATGTTTGTATGGCTTCGTGGGTTTCAAACCCTTGCTGCCAGTTTGTTATGAGCTTGCATAAACATTGGTTTCCAGCTTTTGTGGGTTTCGAAACCCTCTTGGTTTTGTTTTGAAAAATGTATGTTGAACTGGGTTTTTACTTTGAGAACTGTATATCAAACTGTTTAAACTTTAAAATGAAATGAAATGCATAGGTGTGCTTGTTTACTATATGACATTTGTACCTGGGTCTTTATTTTGTTGAGAAAGATGTGATATCTTGCTGGGTTGTGCCTTTGTCTGGTTCTTGGTTCTGAATGCCTTCAGTCACAAGACTTGAGTATCGTTTGCTTTTTCCAATGAAAATGCTCCACTATTTTACTTACAACAATATTTGAAGCACGTAGACACAGGAGAAAAATGAAAAATACCTTTCTTTTCTTTATGACAGAGATATTGGACTCATTTTCTTTACACAGATACTTAAAGAGAAACAAACTGAAATTCATTTTCTGTATTTTTCTCCTCTCTCGATGGTAGGTAGACCCCCACACTAGGGATTTTGGTTTTGGCTTTCTAAGCCTTACCTATAGTTCCTTACAGTTGAGAAATTGTCCTATAGTTACCCACAGTTACCTAACAGTTTCTTTAAACCTATTATTAACTAATCCTATATTTACTTGTCTGCTTAGTCTTTAAAATACAATGGCTGTATCAGCCTTAATTTAAATGAGAAAAAATAAAACCAGTTTCGTAATTCTTCTTCATCTTTAGCAAAAAGCAAAAACACAACATTTCCAGCTGTCGCCTTTTTTAGTCGGATGCTCCTGCATCAAGTACTAGGATGTGGGTGCAATCATTTTCGTAGAACTATTATAGTTTTACAACTTTCTACTATATTTTGTCTCAAAATACTATGGATGTATCTCTTCTATGCTTTAACACTTTTTTCCTTATATAATCTACTCTATTAGCATTAAAAAAAAATTGTTGCTAAAATGAAATTGCAAGAAGTTGAATCTAAACTTTACAACACATGCATGCATGCACGCGCGCAGACACACACACACATTTTTGGCTTCTTTATATTATGATGATATTAGTGTGTCTGGATTTAGCATTATGAGGGAGTCATTTGCAACATTCAATTTAATTACCTCCAAATAAGAAACCATAAGTGAGGTTATTTATTTTTCCAATGATGTCTAAGAGTTGCACCTAAACTAAACCATTGATGCAAATCCACACACATGAGAACAAGAATTAGCATGTCACTTAATAGGACTTGAATTATGATATGGGCTCTATTATATTCCCACTTTCATTGACTCAAAAAGTCTTTATTGACAATACATATTGATATTGTTATGGAATTGACAAGAAAATAGAACAAGGAATATTGGAATTACTAAAATTGATAGTAAAGGGAGGGACTGAATGTGAGTAATTTTGTTGGTGGTTTCACTTATTAGCTCAAAGTCAACTCCCTCATATGGATTGCATTTACACTCAAACAATTATGTCTTTACATAATGAAGCTATCCTTTAAGCTAACAAATAAAGATGGTAAGGAGTGAGGGTATATATTGCAATAGCTAGCATGAATATAAAAGTGAGTCGAGGACTTGGAAAAATCCATGATAACTCATTGTTTTCTTTAATAATAACAACAAGGGAATTTATGCATAAGAGGTATCAATGCTCATGTAGAAAGCTATATGGAAGGGAAACATTATATGATTTGACATCAAGTTAACATGTAGAAAGCTATATGGGAGGGAAACATTATATGATTTGACATCAAGTTATTTTGGATTATTTGTAGTTATATCTATTTGTAGGTCAACATTTCAAACCTTCTATCAATAGTTTATCTTCAAAGGTTTCTAAGATAAGAATGTTTCACTACCAACCACAACACCTTTGTTATACATTCCCCTCCTCCTATGTGGGATGTGTTGTATAGGTGCTTGTGTGTTAAATAATGATTGGATACACCTATGTTGTAGCAATTTGAAATAAATTTTATGACTATAAACTCTCCCCTCCTCCTTGTGTGTTATCACATATTAATTTCAGGGTTGGTCTATAGTAGCACATAACTCCCAATGTCCATGATGCTTATGACCATGAGGGGAACCACAAGGAAGTTTTGTCTCTTACAAACATAATAGTTGATTGATTGTGGAGTGAGCATGCTTGTTGCACCATCCCTTCCTCCTCCATAATATGTGTTGTTGGGTATGAATGCATGAAACAATAACTGTCATGCCTATCTTGTGCTATCTTGGAATAACTTTTATGATTATAAACTTCCATCTTCTCCTTATTTGTTATCATATATTGGTTGTAAGAATTGATCTTTGGTAACATACAATTCCCAACATACCATTATCCTTATTCCAATTGGGGACACTATAGGGGATTGATGTCTCCTACTCACATAATGGTTGATTGGTTGTGAGGTTAGTATGCTTGTTTGCTTGACCTTCCCCTCCTCCTTTATGGGACATGTTTGTGAAATAATAGTAGGATATGCCTATCTTGTTGCATATTAGAATAACATATGTGACTATACACAACCATTTCATCTTTTAGTTTATGCATGAGAACTCATGATTTATATTAATACTTTAGTCCTTGGGTTTTGTAACCATAATATAATTTATTATCATAAATAGACACTTCTATGTATAAGGACTTTGGAACTTTTAATTTTTTATTTTTCCAAGGAAAACCCTTGATCTGGGTCAATATCAGTGGCCACCCACCTATTCCACTTGGTTCACAACACAACTTCCTATTTTGTAGCCCAAATTCCCTTTTTGCATTTTTTATGTCTTGAACTTTTGAAGCCTTTTTTAAACCCTAAACAACATTTTTTGGGGAAACGAACCAACGATAGTCAATTTTTAACAGCACTAAGAAATTGTACTACTCGGATAGACCTTTCCAACAGGCTATCATGCACACCAAACGAATATGATACGCCAAAGTTACAACCTTTGGCGCTTCATCTCTTAGGGTTAGGTTTTTGGATGTTTAGGGTTTTCTTATTGATTCTTCATAATAAAAATGCCTCATAGCTTCATTGTAATACAGTTCAGGAAGGTGTTTATTTTTCACATCTCTTCTTAGAGATCAAATACTACCATTCATGCTAGTTTGCTTTCATTCTACTTGTATACAATTTTCAACATTTTCCATTATTTAATTGAAGTCTAGCTTTTTTTTATATTTGTGTTTTTGGTTAGTAATCTATTTTTCATTTCCTTCCCTTCATAAACTCATATCAACCCCACACAAAACCTCTTAAGCACTTCCATGCAATTGTAAATAGTACGCAATGCAAACATCCTAACTTTGACTTTATGCTTCACTTGTGGTGATATCAGGAGAGAGATATGCATAAGAGGAAACTATTTTAGGGAAACAACCTTGATATTTCTTACATGAAGCTCATAATACTCAACTACTCAAGCTAAGCTACCAAACTATATTATAACTTTTATTATTAACTTAAACATTAAATTAGGCTTTTACCTCCTTTTCTTTTTTGTATAAATAAAAATTACCAATTGCATTTATAATTCTTATTATATCAACAAAATTAACTAATTTGTACATCAAATTCATTAATTATACAAATTTACAAAGGCAATCTACTATTTCACATGCAAATATCCTCAATATTTATTTTAGTGTATAATTTATATTTTTAGTATTTTTAGTTTTCTATTTCAATTAATTTTATAGTTGCAGTGGAAATTCAACTTTGAATTTAAGAACATTTCAAATTGGTATCAAAGCATAACTGAATTTTTGCTCTTGTTACAAAACCAAATGCTAGAGTTTAGAAGAGGAAAGAAAATGTGAAGGTGTGAATCCAATATATGATTAAATAGAAATAGATAAAAGCCTCACAAAGTTTGTAAAAGAAGTGAATCAACCATTGTGAACCTTAGTCAAAAAGACCATGGACATGATGTCAAACACTGCAATCAATAACTAGAAATTTGTAAAAAGGAAAGCTAGATGTGAACGTTTAGAAAATAATTGTTGATACACCTAGAAACTCATCAACTAGATTAAATTCTCATAAACCCACTTTTAACATTAAAAATCCTCCACAAAATTTCTCTCAAAATAAAAAATCGTTAATATGATTTTTAAGGCAAAGTGAAAGTGTACATATGGTTAATCAAGATCTAAGAAAATTTTGAATATGTAACAAATTTACATCTAAAATAATAACTTAAAGTGACCTCGCAGCATTTGGATGGGGTTTTTCGTACATGCGGTGAGACGTGGGTCTGTAAAAGTCATAAAGAGAACATTGTTGTATGGATGCTTCATATTAGGAAAAGAAAATGTGAGAACATTTTTTTTATAGATTCCTTGTTTTATAGAACATTGTTTTCTAGCATAAGAATTTATTAAAATGAATCATTTACATCTCACACATTTAGGAAACTATCAATCAACAAAGTGGTGACAACAAAAAGGTATTTATTCTGCTTTGGATATAGATTGGATAATTGAAACATTTCATTTTTATGAGAGAAGAAAAGGGAAGCAATAATATTAACATAGTTAAAAGTTTAATATAAAAATATATTATAATAAATTATTTGATAGCATTATAAATATAATTGTAAATTAAATATAATTTATAATATTAAAATCATTATAATATTAATAATAAAAAATATTATAAATCTTTAATTTTTTATAATATTTTAATTAAAAAGTCCAAATGCTTTCATGAAGCCATTTGTACTTTGATAATGAACTTATATAATATAAGCAATGAAAATAATAATTATAGAGTTTTATATTCCCTAATGTTGTCATGAAGCCATTTGTACCTTGGTCATCTCATAATAATGAAACCTTATTAGAGTTCACAAGGATATGATGGTAAGTGTTATAAATATGTTGTCATTGATGGAAGAGGAAAAGCCAAAGGCATTGATGGGTGCAAGCATATTGATGAACTTTGAAGCCAATTCTAGTTTAGAAGACCATTTCAAGTGCATTTTGAAATTTTTTAGATGGCTAGAGTTCTGAAAGAGATTTCAAGTGGTATATAGAAGTCTGCAAATGACCTCCTAGATTAGAAGTTATTGCTAGAAAAGGATCAGTATCCCAAAAGTAAAAGGTTGCAGAGCTAACTTGGTGAAGCTTGACGAAATGGTGAAAGCTTGGCATTTTTCCCAAATGCATGAGAGCCTTTGGTGCAATAGCTAAATAAATAGTCAGGAAAACATGGTTGGAAATCATTGTAGTGGAGAGAATGTTGATTGGAGGAATGAAGCATGTTGT
Organism: Pinus taeda; assembly: GCA_000404065.3. Lineage (NCBI taxonomy): Eukaryota > Viridiplantae > Streptophyta > Pinopsida > Pinales > Pinaceae > Pinus > Pinus taeda. Next base: position 123,886 of record APFE031439578.1, read on the forward strand.
GGAGCCCATGTCCATGCAATCCTGACAGAGGTTCCCTAGATGGTGCAGAAATGTGTGCAAAGTTGAACCCTCAAGATGAATCAGAGCTAGGAATACATGGAACAAGCATTAGTGTAGTGGTGATTGGTGCATGTTAGTGAGAGTTTGAGTGGGTGGTCCTCACAGGACAACTCATCTTGGTAGGCCTTACTCGGAAGCACCCAAGTTTCCTACTAAGGTGAACTCTTAGGATGACATAATTCTGGGAGGACATTAGTAGGAAGATAATGCAACAATTGGTGCATTCCATAGCAATAGATCCCACTGGACAACTCGTTGAGGGAAGCATTCCCCGTAAGAATCAATGGGATGCGCAAATGGTGAAGCTCGGGATAACTATGTGCCTAGAAAACATGGCAGCGTAGGTTAGTACAACTGAAACAATATTGAGTGGTGAACAATTGGCCTATATGTAATAGCTCATCCTAGAGGTCCACGCCCAGAGGAGTCAGGGGCAACTGAAGTTTGAAAGAGCTGGGATGATCCATGGTGGGGAAATGTGGTGGAAGACATGGGAAAAATGAAGTTTATGTAACAGGCTTGAACCCAGTGGTTTTATGTTAAAAATTTAACAGAGAAATTCATTGAAAAACTAAGGCCTGGGACCCCTTTGCCTTCGTATCTTTGACCACAGGGATAAATCAAATGAAGACGTGTGGCATAGTTTGATTGGCTCATGGTGTTGATGTGGAGGCATAATTAATATGATGGCATCATCTTGACACGTCATCCTGGAAGGGATACCCCATAAGGTTTGAAAAGGTGCACATGCATGTTTTTCCAGGATGACTAGGATCTGGGACACGATGGATAACAAGTTAGAATTAAAACTCACCCCGAAAGTTGGTTTATTGGTCCATGAGTGTAGCAGAGGTCCCAACAAGACACATTATCGTAGACCAGGGACCCTAGAGTTTTCAAATTTAGCGCAAATGGAAACTCTTCGGGCTGACTAGACTTTGGGACAAATGGAGGACATGATGATGTATGAAGCTAGAGCTAAAGACTACTGTCAATAGGGTATGTGGAAATTTAGTTCCTTATGGGAAACGTCATCTCGAAGGGGCTACCTAAGAAGGAAATTAGAGGGTGCATGGGAGGTAGCTCCCACTACAAGGAAAATACCTTCTCGTGGAGGTTATAACAAAGGTTTTTAGTGTTATAAAATTGGGAAAAATTCTCAAAAAACATCCGCTAAAACATCTATTTGCAATAACATATGTTTTAGCGGATATTTTAACAGAACTTCATCACAACTAAAAAAATCTAGGCGGCTTGAGGTTTTAGTGGATGCTTTTTTTGTAGTGTGCTTCATGGAACAAGTAGCAACAATGTGCTACATGTATAAATGCACCAGGAGACATACATAACTAAAAGCACTAAGGCGTTGAATGAAAATAACACTGGTGTGTAATATATATTGCACCAGTGCTAATAGATAAAAAAATCCCCACGACGTTTTGGTAAGGGACCACACCAGGGCACGCAAAAAATAATTGTTGAGTCAGTGCTTTTGTTTAGACTTGCAATGTCGATGCGTATCGTTTGTATAAAATCCCCGGTGCAATAGTTATATAAAAATACCAATGATGTTAGTTTTCATAATGCACCATGGCTGGAAATAATATTTTATAGGACCGAAGTGTTAGTTCTATGAAAGCACTAGTGTGTTAATAGTTACAATGCACTAGGGCATCAATTTCAAACAATACCGGTGCTTGAAGAAATAAATGCCTCGGTGTTGTCATTTTCCGAAAGGGCACTAGTAATGCAAGAAAATTTCTTCACGGTGCTTTTTTGTGTTATAGACGCACTAATTTTTTGTATGATATTTTATCTTTTCTGGAAACATTGACATGTGATAGTGCCATTATTTTAATTTTAAAAATATCTTATTCATCAAAAAATCGACATATATCTTATATCAATATTCATATAAATTATAATTTGATTAGTGCATTTGTATATGATGTTTGATTAATTTTTATATTATCAAATTTCACATCTCTTCATTATAATATTTAATCATCCATATATTTAATTAGTGGTGTAACATTTCATAACGACATTAAATAACACAATAGAATAAATTAAAAAGTATTTTATTATATATCAATAAGAGGCTCTTTGTTATACAAAATAGGATTGTTATTGGTAACCCCTTGTCTTTCAATTGGGAAACTATGTTTGTAACACCCTCTGCCCATATCTACCTAAGTAATCAGCCAACTGGGGTAAACATGTGACGAGAACTTACTATGATATGATTCGACTCCCTATGTGTTAGTTAAGGAAGTGGAAATGGTGGAACAAATCCACAAACCTTCCACATTGGATAGAAGACTCCGAGGAGCCATCCTAGCCACTCAGGTAACTAACCCCTAAAACCGACTAAATTTTTAATGCATCAAACCCCTGGACGCTCCATTGTTATGGACTAGAGTGTGTCTAGGGGGATCTATATGCTCCCTCAACAATGGAAAGGGAGTGTCTGAGGAATGTTTTCCCCAATGTTGTGCTTGTAACTCCAAGATTTGTGCCACTTTTTTAGGCCCAGATCCCAGGTCACTGCCCAAAACTGAATGACACCTTCAGAAATGAAATTTCACAGTGGAATAAAGATACATTTGCAAAAACATCAACAAGGACTAGACTAGACCCCTACTAGCCATGACAAGAATTTCATCAAACATGTCACAAACATGAAAGCTACAGGTCTTAACAATAGAGCTGAGCATAGGGGTCTCATACTTATCTAAGATTTGCTATGAGGCATTGTTTCCTTATCACATTAGCCACATTATCATTTATTATGCCATAGATACATTTTTCATCCATTTACAAGTAAAAAACATGATGAGATCCATGGATAGCCACTGTCATAATACATGTTCATAACCAGTGTAATAACAACAGAAATACCAAGGAAACAAAAACCATATAATCCACATATAAACTAGTATAATACTCATAACATACCAAGGATAAAGAGAGCTCTTATTGATGATTGCATAGGTTGACCAAGTATTACACAAACCACCTGACCGTACATTAGGTTGAACCAAATATTTATTTCAGCCAATCACCCCCGTGTCATATTCCAAGCATGAATGTGGGATATCATGAAACAAATCCATCAAAACTGAACCAAGGCTTCCAAAGGCCAAACCACCTCAACCCTCAACCGATGATTCTACCTAACAGTCGGACATCACTAACCATCTCCACATTGGTCTCTACCCAAGTTGTTCATGGCTCCATAGTGTTTGTTCCAACCCAACTTCCAAGGCCGGTAACTCAACCCACCACTGTTGCCGGGCTTGAGAGCATTTTTCCAACCAAGGATCCAAGACTAGTAACTCAACCCAAGTCATTATAGGGCTTCTAGAGCATTTTTCCAACCAAGGCTCCAGGAATTAATAACTCAACCCATAGCCAAAGGAACATGAACAACAACCAGAAAATGACGATAAAATCCCCAACACCATGGCTATCCAGGAAATGGCAAAGCTTGCAAAATTACTGTCAATCCAAATAATCCTACATGCCAATGAAAGATAATTACCAATAAACCACATGCATATGCCATGTATGCCAAAAATAGTGAGGAAAACATACATGCAACTCGGTACCTGCAAGAAAAACCCGTTGTAGCTATTGAACCCGATGTCCTCTTGCACTTTTATGCACTTCCTTTTCCTTCTTGCTCCAAGCATCCAAGTATTCCACACTCTCCAAGAGTACTCTTGGACTTTTCTTGGAGTACTCTTGGAGTACTCTTGGAGTTTTCTTGGAGCTCATTCTATTCTCTCTCTATTGGAATTTTTTATTATTATTAATTATAAACTCTAAGAAGTAAAATGACATACATACTTACCAATCCACAATTAGTTTTTGATATGCCAACGTATACTCACAACCCTTATTTAACCCAATTTCAATCAATTCTTTCGATGACTCTTCTTTGTATGCTAGCACCTATTTGAAGAAATTCAAGGATGGGTGTTGTAAAACAACTTAAAAAAATATAAAACTGAAACCTTGAGTTTTTATAAGGAAATATTAACAATTACTCTCAAACTTTGAAATCAACCATTTTCTTCCTTGTCTTCCTATCTTATGTGCTGAATGAGTTCCATCTTGTTTTATTTTCTGCAAGAAAATAATTGAAAATTAATATTTAATGCTAAATTATTTTTTTATATGTACGAAGTCAATCATGATTACATACATTTAAAGCACGTTGTTGTTGAGATGGCTCCTCGTGTGATGAAATTATTTCCATTTCTTTTACCATCTCCTTGTACATGTTTTTGGACATTCCTACTAACATGTTTTGCACATCAACGCTTTGATCATTTGGGATTTTCATACTCTTCCTAAAAAAAGTAATAAACTATTTTTATAATGATATATGAAAAATAAATATAACAAAATTGATATTAATAAATGAATGCTTTGTAGTAATATATACATATAATTCTAGAAAATCATTTTAATTAGGAATATTACCTTTTTAATGATTCTTTTTTGTTGTTGTATGTTTTTGCTATTGCAACTCTAACATGTCATATTGACGATTTCTCTGGAAATGCTTCCTTTAGTTCAAATATAATTTGGTTCTTAAAATCATTGGGTTGATTTTTGTATTGCAAGTGGACAATATGTCTATATGTTTGTTCCACTAGATCCCTCATAGTTTTTTTTTTTTTTTTTAAATCCCCCTTTTATTAACCTCCAGCACCACTCCAGATGAGCTAAGGACCAATTCATCATCATTTACATGTTCTATAATTTTTCTTTCTTAGATGAAATTGATATTTTCTTCGTTGTTGGTCCCTATATAACATTAAACATATATGAATTAATATATAAATACACCACAATGATTTAACGATGCTATTTGGAAGAGGCGCAACCGTGTGTTATATTAAATTGGGAGCAATGATGAATATACTAGACATAATCAACAACGTTATAATATATTGTTGCATTGTGTTACACATGGCATATTACACAGGGCGCACTTGTGCGTTATATTACAAAGGGTGCATCGTCAAACATATAGTCAATTTTTTAGAAAACGGAGAGGGCCAATAGTCTTTGGATTTAATTCAATAAGTGATTCCCCTACTTTACATGTCAAATGACCTATATATAGTAAGTACACAAACCTATTAAATCTAAAATGCATAAACTAAAAAACTGTAATTATGAACTGGTAGAGGAAGTTAAACTCTACTGTGAAATTTTGCAGGAAGAAGCAAGGGTTTAAGGTAAGTATTGATTTATTTATTTATTTACTGAATTTTAATTAAATTTAAATAGAAAAAGTTAAACTCTACTTTGAAATTTTGCAGGAAGAAGCAAGGGTTTAAGGTAAGTATTGATTTATTTATTTAGTTACTGAATTTTAATTAAATTTAAATAGAAACAGAGATCGTAATTTTTTTTCTAGAAGATCTATAGTAATTTTTTTATTATACAGGGGTTTTAATTGTTTTTCCTGAATTGTGAATAAATCTAATAGAAATTGTACTAAAATATTTAACGAATAATTTTTTTTTTTTTTTTTTTTTTAAATCTACGGTGGTGAGTGATCACGATACCTTTCAAATTAATGACTTTCTATGGATACAAAATATTGTAGCTCCACAAGTTGCTCCCAATATGTCTAACGGTCTGCAAATTATCCTCTTTTAATTAAACCCTACAGAAATTGTAAATTTTTTTATTAGTAAAATAAACAATAAAATTTAAAATTTTTACTATGCAAGGTTTTGAGTGAATGACCATACCTTTCAGCTTTTGATCTTCTAAATAGATCTTCTACTCTAAAGTATTTTATTGTTGCATAGTGCTCGTGGTATGTCTCTCTTGTAATTCACTACCTTGAAATTTTGGGTAAAATAATGAAATAGTGAATAATTTTTTACTATTTAAAAGACTTAATGAAATTAGATTTCGAACAATCAATTGCCGCTCATTTTTTAATTAAAAAAAAATCATGTTTTTTCTTTAATTTCTCTCCACATCAACGCATTCGATAGCCAAGTGCATCGATATTGTTGGGGTGCCAAATTTTTTTAATTCACTAACATGATACATTTTCTTTTTAATTTTCCAACTCCCAAAATGATGCAATTAATTTTTTTAACACAACAATGCAGTTTCTATTTAAAAGCATCGGTGCTCTAATTGTTATAAGATCACCGAGTTGGTTGAATTAATTTTTATTTTCAAAAATATGGAAACATGTGCGTGGTAGTGCTCTCCTTTTTTGAAATGCATTGGTGCATTTTTGTTGAAGAGCACTGATATGATAACATATTTTTTTTTTGGGAATGTCAAAATTCGATGCAAGTATTATTTGAATGCTCCAATGTTGGTATTTTTTTAAATGCATCGTTGCGTTTTGTTATGATAAGTGCACTAGTTGGGTTTAAAAGCTATCTAAAATTTTATTTTCATATAAAATGGCATATAATGTCAAAATTATCCTTTAGGACACATCCACATGAATTATAGTAGTTCATAGTATGCATTTTCTGCTTAAAGTTGTCTTATTCTTGAAAAATGGTTTGAAAACTATATTGAAATTTAGGTTGTGGTTATATGGTTCTCGAGATTAATTTTAGATATGGACACAAATTTTTATTTCTGATTTTTCTCAAATGGAGGGACAAAATCTCAATAATATCTAGAGGCCACTTCTTCAAATTGAAACTCATTCCATGTTGCTAATCAAAGTCCTTCATGGAGTTCTCCCTTTCCATCTCTATTAAGTTCAGATTTTATTTATATTTCAATTATCTAATTTATTTTAATTTTTTTTAATCCATGCAAATTTGAATAAAAATGTATCCAAATTTGCAGGATCCTGATTCAGAATCGAGTTCATATGCTGAAAATATTCCTCCATTTCAAAAACATTGGAAGCTCTTATCACGAGCAACATATCAAAATCAATTGGGAGATGAAAATGGACAACCTTTTCACCCTGCAAATTGGAACATGGCATCTTCTAGCCGCAATCTTGGATCAATGATGGTAATACTTGTTTGGAATAATGTAATTTCAACAAACCAATTGTGTTTACGTGCATACTAATATCATTGATATTGTACTAATGATGTTTAATATTTTTTGAAATTAGGATTCTAGTGATGATGAGTGATCCACCTACCATCTTCCGGTGCTAAAAGGCCAACTTGAGAGAAGGTTGAATTAAGGGAATATTCAAAGAGGAAGCATACAAAGAATGGTTGAATCAACCACCTATTCAATTCCCACTGCGTCTAGAATCACCAATCAAGAATGACTACAAAAATAGTAGTTCTTCATCACAAGTTGGAAATGGAGGCAATCAAATAGAGGCTGATATGGATGATTACTTACAGGATACAACTACCATGGAGGAAATGTTGTTATATGCATTCCATAATGATGAGCTAGGGGATGATGCTCAAATCACTGATACCTTATTCAAAAGCTTGAAATTAGCTTGCACCACCCCTCTCTTTGGGCTTGGCAGCAAGTCAAAGTATACTTACAGTGGGACAACAATGTTGCTTTACAACTTGAAAGAAAAGTTTGGTATGTTGAAAGCATGTTTCTTGGTAATATTGAGGTAATTGACCTGCATGATCCATCAAGTTCTTATATTCTGTCACACAATCAAAATTAAAAATGGTTGATATTATGAATGTTAAATATTGACATTGTACAATTATATTCCCCACCAACTGCAAGTCATTCAAAGATAAGGTTCTTCTCAGTGATAATGTATTTTCGGGTAGTTGGGAAGAGGCAATGCAGTTGTTGAAATTGTTGGGTGTTGAGTACATCTCATATCATGCATGTTTGAATGATTGTATTCTATATAGAGGAGAATATCCAAACAAAGGGATATGTCCAAAATGTGGGCATGGTCGGTACCACAATTAAAAAAAGAAAGTAAATCACATGGTCCCCCTGATAAGATATTGAAGAACATGCCTATAATATTAAGGATTCAAAGACTACTTCATTGCAAAGAATTATCTATGTTGCAGGGATGGCATGCCTAACATAGAAGTGAGTTAGGAGTTATGCGAATCCCAATAGATTTAATAGCCATGAAGCATATAGAGGATACATGGCCTAAAAAATTCAAGGATGAATAAAGAAGTCTACCACTCAACATATCCATGCATGTCATCAACCCATATTCCCTCCAAAACACCAACTACTATGTTTTGCCTATAGTAGTGATCAATAAAAATATCCCCCCATGGTTGTCCATGAATAATGAACATCTTATGTTGGCTTTCACAGTCCCTACTAGAAGACAAGTGAAGAATATGGATGTCTACTTATAACCATTGGTAGATGAATTGAAGGAATTATGGGAAGGGATACACATGTACAATGTATCAGAACCCATCACAACAGAGAGGATTTTTACATTGTATGTCATATGTGTTTACACCATTCATGATTATCCAGACTTAAAGAGTTTTCTATGGTAAATTGCATTCTTATTGATTTGTTAGTAACAATATTTTTTCGCATATTAATTTAATTGTTTGCAATTATTCGTATCTTCATGGTTGCTAACGTGTTAACCTATATACAATAATTTCTCAGTTATTGTAACAAAATGGTGTCATGAATGTAAACGTTGTGGACCTTCTCTGAAGGTTAGGTGGTCTGACCACTTACAAAATCCAGTGTATGACTGCTCCAGGGTATTCCTCCCAGAAGAACACCCTCACAAAAGAGCAATATCTTCTTTCAATGGTTAACCAGAGAGAACCCAAAGAAATGCAATAATGACACCAACTGAATGGCTTAGAGAATATGACAAAGAGAATGAGAAGGAGTTTGTAGAAATGTTGGATTAAAATGGGAAGCCTATGTTCGATGATCCATAATTTTTTGACACCTATGTTGAGAAATTTCCCATTGGGATGAAAAGGAAATATGTATTTTATGAGCTTCCATATTGGGAACATCTTAATATTTACCACTTACTAGATCCCATACATATATTTAAAAATGTTTCATCTTCTTTATGGAGGCACATATTGTAGAAATAAAGTGACACATTGACTGTTAGGAGAGATCTCGTTTCTTCTAAAACTAAAAAGAAACATTGGCCAAGACAAGAAACTAGAGGAGAGGCTGGTCCCTCTAGGTCTATCAAAGAAGGTGATGTCCCATGGATTATAAAGAAAAATGATATTTCTTTGGCAAAGGAAGTTATAATGAGTATGAGGGTGCCTTATTTATATGGATCTTCACTACAACGTTTCTTAATTGTGGAAGGCTATTTATTGCAGTTGAAACCACATGTTCATTTGAACCTTCTAAAAATACATATGTCAAAAATATGATTTTTTATTTTTATTTTATTTTTATGTAATGGTATATTTTATAATTAATTTTTGTATAATGTAATTTATTGTGCAGTGTCATTATCCTTTTCTCATGTGTGGGTGTGTGAACCATGACTTCCCCTAAGACCTACAACATGCCATATCTAAATATGTGCATTTGTAAGTTGGACCACATCAAAGGAGATTCGTATGGCTAGCATTCCATGATAGCATCAAGAGATAGCTGAGATTGTTTGTACGTCTGAGAAGGAACTATTGACGAGTTTCATGGACTTGCAAATTCATATTCTAATTCACCTAGTAGATGAGGTTGAATTAGTTGGGTTCATTTATTGTCATTGGATGCTCTTCTTCGAGAGATACATGAAAAAATAGAAAGGTTTTTTTACAAAGGGAAAAACCCAAGGGTCTATGGAAGAGGGGTATATATTGTATGAGACTTTCTATTATGCTAGTGAGTACATCAAGCAGATCAATAACACACCAGGTGTGGTGATTTGGGACAACAAAAGGGATGAAGACAAAAATGAAGGGGAGATTCTCGAAACGAATGGAAAGAAGCACATGATAAAGAGTAAGTGCAAGCCTATCATTTTTCAAATTACTACACAATAACTATTCACATTGAACTTCATATTAATGCATATTTTGATCTCATAATACTATATATATATATATATATAT
>APFE031439578.1:134175-148568 GCA_000404065.3 Pinus taeda
ATATATATATATGTTGGTGATGATATCTTATCAGATGCAACGAAAATCGGGTGTTGGTAGTTTGAGTGAAGATGGCACGGTTTCATGTGACTCGAACCTGCATCAAGGAGGGCTAGGGTTTCTCCTTGCAAACATTCATACTGAATGCATTAGTTCCTCCCCACACCTTGCATACCGACTACACTAGCTCCCTTCCCGTGGAATCTTTAGGGTACTCGCATTGCTCTATTCATTCTTTGACCTGGAAGCTGGCATGGTTCCTATTACATTTCACGGTTTGTCGGCATAACAACAAAGTGGAGATGGATTTGATGCATTATACAGAAGACCCATTTGCCTCGGTCCCCATCTGGACAAACACACTATTGAGCCTCAAAACTACTTTTTCCCTAGCAACTTTTCTCATCCCTTTCCTTTGTTTTTCCATGAAGAAAAGGCATTTTCATCATCAATGACCAATATATATTGCCTTAAGGATGGCATTTAGTGATTTACATGTTATTCTTTTATGTTTTTCTATTTGAATAAATTTTTGTCTTTTAGCTATGGAGCACAGCCTATTGTGTAGCTAATCGACTGTTCCGCAACTATCTTCATGCTTCAATAGGTTACAAGTATCAAACGAGGAAACCGGCCACATGGGCATCTCTGGAATGGTCACGACATAGATCCTATCCTAGTCAACCAGCCCAAATCGACAAAGAAACCAGCTCAAGACTCCAGTCAATGGAGAAGTCAAACGTAGAGACCGAAGGCAACAAGACTCTGTTTTGTGGATAATCAAAACGTTTCACAGTGATGGGAAGCGTTATCCGAAACAACTTCCTGAAACCACGGTGTTAGGGTCCAACCCTAACCCTCTTATTTATGTAATAGGATCGATTCATAGTTGTAGAGTCAATAAAGCCCATATTAATAATTGTAAGTTGTTAACCAGCATTTAATGAAGGGACCACAGTTAGTTGCAAATGGGCCATGGTATTAGATAGATGATATTAATAAGAACCATGGTATTGCCCCATGGTATTACATGTATGAATCCTATATAAAGGATAGAGACTCCCCTCGAGGAGCATCATGTCTTATTTTTTAATTGAGCTCAACACTATTGGAGGTTGCCCCCTCGAAGAGGCAAGTGAACATTGCTTTTTGAATAATAAAATACTTGCTACTATTTCTCATTGTTCTGTGTTCTGGGTATATTTCTTCGCATATTTGGTATTCTGGTATTGTCTTGCAGGTTAAGAGAATAACAAGTGGTATCAGAGCGCTCTCGAGGGCCGGTGGGATCTCCAATTTTTAGTAAAAAAAATTTTGGCTAGAGACGTGTTCCAGCGTCTTTAAACCACGAGATCTATCATTGAGTGCATAAACCTACAGATTTGGGGAGGCATGCATGCAGAAAAGACAAGAGGTGGTCACGCTTGTTGGACTCCCTTGTAACTCTTGTGGGTACCCCTTCTAGTAGTAGTGCATTAGACAGAACCATGCACAGACTGTCTTGCAAGTACCCTTTGGGTATATCAGAAGCCCTCTAGCTCCCTTGAAACCTCGCCATAGATAAACTGTTGGCTGTCTTGCAGCTACAGTACACCGAGAAAAGCACTCAAAGAGATTACTTGCACGTATGATAGGGTAGATGGATTGTACGACTAAGGGTACGATTGATACTCCTTGGTTAGTGCCCTGAAAAATTGGGTCGAGAACTACTGTCAGACCCTTATGTATATTGCGATCTGTAGCACCTGACACTCCTAGAGACCATAGTTCCCTGATCTATCTTTGGATCACGCATAATATTTGCTAGATCGGAACTGGAAAGTGGGGTTTTATCACCGCAGCAACAATCAGTTCCGCTGTTCAGATCTATTAGATCAACGATTCAGATTTATCATATCCATCATATCCGCAATAGCAATTAGTTCCGCCATTCATATCTCTTAGATCAACCATTCAGATCTCTCAGATCCATCAAATCCGCAGTAGCAATCAATTTTGTTGTTCAAATCTCTCAGATCAGCCATTTAGATCTCTCAGATCCATCAGATCTGCCATCCAGATCTAAGTAGTTGTGTGCATTCCTATACCTGGGAGTGTTTTCGCAGGACTTTTGGCAGCATTGACATTTCTGGGATTCGGCTACTGCAGTATTCCTAAGCAAGAAGTAAAACTCCATTTGGAGTAAAAAAAAAAAGAAAAAAAAGGAGTCTGAGACCCCCCAGGGCGCTTATTAGTGACTTAGCCCATCAAAATCAGGATGGCAAGCTGAGAAGGTGGTACCATTCAATTGTTCATGCCAAAAAATTTGAGCGGTCCCAAATTTCAAGTACATCAGATCGATGCATGGTACAAACTAGAGCTCAAGCTATGGTGAATGAGAGGATTGACAAACTTGAATCAACATTGAACGAGGTCATGTTGCAGCTGCAGAACTTAAATGAAACACTCGTTAAGGGCAAGGTGGAGGCACGTGTAGAGGCATATATTGGCAATGAAAACATTGAGGGCGAGTCTAGCCAGTCTCTTCACCTCTTTTGCACCCACCAACAATCCCATCCGCGACCACCTAAGCTGGACATGTATAAATTTGATGGCTCTCACCCGGCTGTATGGGTAACACAAATGGAGCAATATTTTACACTAAATTACCTCCTAGATGATGCGACTCAGCTTAGTGTGGGTATCATGTACTTGGACAATGAGAGATGGCAATGGTGGCAAGGGCATCAACGTTGCTATGGAAGGCCCTTGACTTGGGAGAAATTCAAAAAAGCTCTTATGGATCGCTTTGACCATGAATCTGATTTTGTGGGTCATCTCACTAAGCTCTGACAGACAGGAACAATGAACGAATATATTGTCGCCTTTGAAGCCTTAGCTTTCCGCACTGGAGGTCTACACGATGAGTTCTATGTGGAATGTTTTGTTAGTGGTCTCAAAGAAGCCATACAAGCCCATGTCCAACTGCACCACCCTAGCTCATGGCTGCAGGCTTGCAGGATAGTTTGTGAAGTAGAACGTGCATTAGCAGCCCAGTCCAATCGCCCAAATTTCATCACCAACGGTCACCCCGCACAAGCTCAAAGCACTACCCAAAAACTCAAGGTTCAAAAGGTGTCACCAGTAGAAATGGTGAAAAGAAGAAAGCAAGGATTATGTTACTAATGTGATGAGAAATACTCCCCCGGGCACAAACGCAAGGAGCCCAAATTTTTTCAAATTGATGTTACCGATCACAGTTCATCAGAGGAAGCCCCTCCACTTGAGGAACCAGAGGAGGAAGAAGAGGACAACCAGTAGGACAATGTACCTGAAGAATTAGTTATCTCGCTACATGCTTTGGCAGGGATTTCTTCGCCCCAAACTATCAAAATCAGAGGTTTTATCAAGCATTGGCCAGTAGTAGTCTTGATTGATAGTGGAAGTACACATAATTTTATCCATCAAAGAGTCGCAGAAGCAGTGCATTGTTTGTCCGAGAAGTTTCTAACTTCTAGGTCCAAATTACTGATGGGGGGACAATGAAATGTGAAGGCTGCTGTGAAAATGTCAAACTTCAAATGGGGGATTATCAATTAAGGACCCACATGTTTGCCATACACCTGGGAGGGTGCGACATTGTCCTCGGTGCTGAATGGCTGTACACACTTGGCCCAATCACAATGGATTTCCAGGAGTTATATATGAGCTTTAAGCAGAAAAACCACACACATACCCTCCGCAGACTCCAGGCGGAAGTTCCCTCTATCATCAACTCACATAAGACGGGAAAATTGTTAAAAAAGGGCCACCAAGGAGTTATAGTTCAATTCAATGCCATCCAGGCATTCGAACCCAATTCTATTCATATTCATCCTGAGATGCAACAACTCTTAAACAACCATCTACCAGTCTTTGACAAGCCTCATGAGCTTCCACCCTCGAGAGGACAAAATGATCATAGCATTACTTTGGTCCCAGGGGCCCAACCACTAAATGTGTGCCCATATAGATATCTATTCGCCCAAAAGAATGAAATTGAAAAAATAATCAAGGAACTCTTGGAAGCAGGCGTCATTCATCCCAACGTTAGTCCTTATTCCTTGCCCATGGTCATGGTGCTCAAGAAAGATGGGGAATGGTGTATGTGTCTAGATTTCAGGGCCCTCAATAAGTTGACATTCCAAGATAAATTGCCCATCCTGGCCTCAATCTGGATGGAGGTTTCTATGGATTTCATTACGGGTCTTCTAAAGTCAGGAAACAATCCAGTCATCATGGTGGTCGTGGACAGAATTTCTAAGTATGCTCATTTTTGCGCCCTACCCCACCCTTTTACACCGACTTTGGTCGCTCAATATTTCATGGATCAGATTTGCAAATTACATGGCATGCCCACTTCCATTGTGTCTAATCATGACCTGATCTTCACCAGTAACTTTTGGCAGGAGGTCTTCCAGCTACAAGGTACCCAACTACAACTCAGTACTTCATATCATCCACAAACTGATGGTTAAACTGAAGCAGTCAACAAATGTCTGGGGGCCCACCTTAGGTGTTTCACTTCAAAATAGAAACATCTATGGGTACAGTGGTTACCACTAACCAAATTGTGGTATAACACCCTATGAAGCAGTTTATGGTCAACTCCCTCCTTCCCCTACTTCTTATATCAAGGAATGCTCGAAGTTACAAGTAGTGGATCAACTCCTATAGAACCACACAACCATGCTGGCCCACCTTCGAGAGAATCTTCATCAAGCCCAGAACCGCATGAAGCGACAGGCAGATCAACATCGCTCAGAATGCCAATTTCACGAAGGGGATCAGGTATTTTTGAGGCTGCAACCATATAAGCAAACATCACTCAAAGACAAGGGTTGTTAGAAATTATCTCCAAAATTATACGGACTGTATCAAGTACTTTAGTGCATTGGAGAAGTCGCCTACAAGCTAGCTTTGCCACCCACTACAAAAATCCATCCAGTCTTCCATGTCTCATGCCTCAAGAAAGTGATTGGGAACCATCGCAGAATTCAAACAAATCTACCTGAAGTGGATGAAGAAGGATCAATCTAGCTCCAACTTGAATAGGTTCTTGACACATGAGAATGACACCTGCGTGGCCGCATGATCAAAGAATTCCTCATCAAGTGGAAAGACACCTCTCCGGAAGATGCAACCTGGGAACCAGCTTCTATCCTTCAGCAATTTCCACAGCTTCAGCCTTGAGGACAAGGTTATTCTTATGGGGGAGGGCATGTTAGGGTCCAACCCTAACCCCCTTATTTATGTAATAGGATCGAGTCATATTTGTAGAGTCAATAAAGCCCATATTAATAATTGTACGTGGTTAACCCACATTTAATGAAGGGACCACAGTTAGTTGCAAATGGGCCATGGTATTAGATAGATGGTATTAATAAGAACCATGGTATTGCCCCATGGTATTACATGTATGAATCCTATATAAAGGATAGAGACTCCCCTCGAGGAGCATCATGTATTATTTTGTAATTGAGCTAAGCTCTATTGGAGGTTGCCCCCTCGAAGAGGCAAGTGAGCATTGCTTTCTGAATAATAAAATACTTGCTGCTATTTCTCATTGTTCTATGTTCTGGGTATATTTCTTCACATATTTGGTATTCTGGTATCTTCTTGCAGGTTAAGAGCATAACACACGGACTCCAACAACCATCTATGCAACTGAATCCAACAACCATCATCTTGGATTTATGTCTCCAGCAACCAAGGAAGAGAATTTCGTGTGCCTGTCTTCTATGTGTTTTTGGCTGTAGCTTATCTTTCTCCACAAACAGTTGCATAATTTTCTTATA
Organism: Pinus taeda; assembly: GCA_000404065.3. Lineage (NCBI taxonomy): Eukaryota > Viridiplantae > Streptophyta > Pinopsida > Pinales > Pinaceae > Pinus > Pinus taeda. The sequence goes on from APFE031439578.1 coordinate 139,992, forward strand.
AATACTTGTCTAAAGAACTCAGAAGGAGTTCAAATTTCCTCATGTATTAAGCTCAGACTACTACTCTATAATTTTGAAAAACTCAATTCCTGTGTTTTTTTTAATATGAAGACCGCAAGTTTTATGGATATGTGAAGGAGTTTCTTGGAGTTTGATTAAGTACGCATAACCTGATCAGTTGCAAAGGGGCCCTACGCTGATTGAGGTTTTATTTCATTTTGTTTTATCTTTTCTAGTGAACTATAAATTCATCATTTCTTCCATAGTGTTCATAATCGTTTTTGTACTAAGTTTGTTTATAATGCAATCCTTATCATTTTCTTACTAATGCAGAATAGCTTCTTTCAGTACAGAATAGCTCCTTTTTGCTTAATTTCTTTCTAGTTTTTATCAATAGTTAGAAGTTGAAATGCAGTGGTGTAATATAGTTTGTTTTATTTACTGTTTCACTAGTCTTTAAGTTTTCAATTAAACTGATCAGTGCCATTACTGTTCTTTCCATTTTATTACTAGTTTATTGACTCATGGTGTGGATGAATGTTTCTGAAAAGGCCTTCTGGTTGATAACTCATCTTAAACTAATTGTTTGGATACTTCATTCATGCAATGAATCTTTTCTGCATTTTTACATTTATTTTCTCCTAGAATAATGAAGTACAAAATTCCTCAAAATTTCATCACAAAGAGGGTTTTCTCCCAAAATTGAGAGGTAGAGTAACTAAGTACTTCATTCAGTTTTGTTTTTACAATAGATTAGACATTAGTTGTAATTTCACTTTCATTTTTTAGTATTTCATTTAGTTTTGATTCTGTAATTGATTAGACAGTGTTTGCAATTTTACTTTTTTGTTTTTAATTCATGATTTGGAAATAATGATAAGAGCAGAAACAAAAACTCTATTTTCATTTCTTGATTAAAATTGGCTTCCAAAATTTTACTTAAGCTCTTTTAATTCTCATTTCTTTAGGTTCTTAGTATTATTTACAGAAGTTAGATTTAAGATTTTGATTAGATTATAAATCATTAGGGATTAAAAGACCAAAAAAACCCCAAAACAACATAAAACACAAAAACAGTGACGTAAGAAGGGTCATCTGGCACAAACAGTGCACTACACTTCATTAGTTTACGATACCCGGATTGATAATTTATGTAGAGAAATTTAGGACGCTAAATTGAAAAAAGACACACCTCCACCGATTTTGGAGGAGTCGTTGTCTACGCCCCCTGCTACCCTTGATGGTTACTCTTTGGCGGTTACCATGCTATTTCATTCAAACCCTGGCTACTCATGTCTGGTGGAGCTCCTGCCTGATGTCTCTCCCCTCTGGATGGATTTTTATATCCCTCCTCCCTCTCCAACATCCCTACACTTCCTAACTTATTGCATAGGGCTCACTTCTTCTTTTGACCCACCAGGTTATCCCCTTTCTTCCTCTACTGGTGATCCTCCTTTCCCCTCTTCCTCTGTGCCGGCATCCCTACCCCCCAGTTATATCCTCTAGGCCATCCTCTCAATGACCGATTAACCACTTGGAATCTGGACCACCCTCATTTGGGTTTTTTGAAGGGACACCGAACTGCTTAAAGGAAGGAAATTCAGATAAGCAAGTGGATGAGCAGGAACTTCCTCTTGAGCCCTCTTCAGGTCCTCAAGCCAGCAAACAACCGAAGCAAATGAAGAAATTGAAGTGTGTTAAGGCAAAGAATAAGGATGTTTCACTCTTCTTTGGGGAAGGAATATAGATGGGGGAAGTAGTGGATACTACAGATTAGGTTCAAGTAGGGCAGGTCCGTGGCCACACTTATTCAGTAGCCATACTTTAAAAATGGATTACTGAAATTTGAGGGCATATTCTCTTTGAGCTCCCATCTATTACTACCCTAGCACGAGGTTCGTTTTCTCTTTGGTTTCAATGTGTTGACTACACTTCATGGGTTCTCTCCAAGTACTGACATATAGAACTCACTCTTGTCCTACTTAAGAGATAAAGCCCTATGTTTGATCTGTAGTGGGATAAATTGGGGGTCAGACCATTTTGGGTGAGACTACCCAGCTTGCCTCTACATTTCTAGTCTGATGACATTTTCAAGTGTATTGGTATTGTGTTGGGTACGTACCTTGATCATGACAAAGCCTACATTACCTCATGCAACACGTCTCTAGCTTGTATCTTGGTTCACTTGGATACAAGGGAAGGGTTGGAGGAGAAGATAACCTTGTATTTGAAACACTTCACTCATATTCAAATACTGGATTATGAAGGGCTGCTCTTCAAGTGTTGGCATTATCACAAGGTAGGGAATTTATATACGGACTGCCCCTTGGTTAAGAACTCCACCTCTCCTGAGCATTATACAGAGGCACAGGTGAATGTTCCGGGCTCTTATGATCATCACACTCATTCTCGCTTTGTTCCCTTTTCAATTACAAAGGCATGTGAGAAGAAGTTCGGTACCACTCCAATCTAGCCTCCCTTGCCTCCTCTTACTAGGGCTTGGGTGGCAACTATTGTTGCACTCTCATTGGGTAATCCTCACCTCTACTCTATTGTTAACTCTTTTTCTATTTCAACATCTCTGTGTTTATCCTCATCTACACATGGTAATGCTACATTTTCATATGTCCCCCCCTCCTTGACCTATCCATTAATTCAAACCTCCCCTATTTTCTCCTATACTCCCCCCTCCTTGCTGGATCCTCCTTGTCAGCTTCTCTTACAGAGGCTTTAGAATTTTCTCACCCGTCCCATTCCTATAACCTTCAATCCTTGAATTGTCCATCAGTTTAGGAGCCTTATGGTATAGGTATCATCTCGTCCCATATGCCCCTAAACCTTCTTGAGGGTGCCCATCTTCCATCTCAAAAGTTATTCTTCAAGCTGGTATAGATGTTGTTGCTGGTCGATAACTTGCAATTGATCGGGTTCTTAGAGAATAGAATGCCCATGAGTCTTCCCCCCCATGAAGTGGCTCTCCCTTAACTGCAAACGGTTAGCTAGTCCCGCTAAAAAATTAGCATTTTGAAGACTCATGGATTCATACCAGGTGGATGTTATTTTTCTACAGGAGACACTTGGGCTTATTGATCAGATTATAACAGCGTTGAAATCTCTGGTACCTGCATGGATTTTTCATGCTCTTGATGTGCGAGGGAGATCTGGGGGTATTTATTTTAGATATAATGCTAAATTGGTTAAAGTTTCTAATATTTGGGGTGGTTGTGGATACAGAGGGGCAAATATATTCTCTTCTAAACTGAGTTTAGAGATCCAGTTGATTAATGTGTATGGTCCCTACTGTTATCACCAGGAAATGCATTTACATGTACATAAATGTTGTCCAAAAAATTTCATTGGCAAAAATAGGTGTCAAATAGTTGTTGTCCTATGTTTGTTACTTAGGGATCATGTTTTAGAAAGTTATTAATGAAAATCATTTCCAGATACCGTTAGTCACCCTCCATCATGATTGCATAAAGCCTGTCTTATCTTGCTTATGTCACTGGCCCTTTTCGTATTTTCGCAGCGCAGTTTTATTGGCTGATTTGGCAGCGTAATGATGTTTTAGCCTTTTCCCAGCGTGTCAGTAACCAGCCATTTCGTAGCGCATTTTATTAACTTATAACTGTCTGCGCTACGAAATCGCGGTTTCAGAGATTTAAGCAACATTGATTCTTGGAATGTCATGTCTGGGGGGATGAGTCAGTATGTTCGTTCGTTTATTGTCAGATTGGCATCCTTTCCAAGCAAGTATGAGCCATCATCCCACAAATAGGTTCATAACCACGCACATAAAATCATTCAAACGGTTTGTAATGCAAGGTAGTGTTATGATGTTTGTTAATATTGCATGAATTGATCCGTTTGTATGATAAGAATGTTAAATTGCGGAGGAGCCCGAGTTCATTCTTTAAAAGAACCTGATTGCAAGCGAGCCTGCATTCCAAAGTTTGAATTTGCCATTTGAGTTGAAGCTGGTATTGTTTCTCTGCGCAAAGGATTTCAAAGCAAAATGGAGAAGAAGGGGCATCGGTCTGGAAGATGTCAAAGAACAGAACCTGTGGGATTAGATCTTGCATTGAGAGATGAAGGTGTGAGACAAGCTTTTCAGGATGCTGGTTGTTGTACATTTTGTGAGAAGCTGCAGGGTGGGCATGCTGAGGTAACAAAAGCATTTGCCTCAAATTTTACAGGTTTAGGTTCTAAAGTGTCTATGTTAGAATTCCCTGTATCTCCAGAAGTTATTGCTAGGGTGACTGAAATTCCGAGAGGAGGGCAGGAGTGGTTTAAAAATTTCAAATTTGATATGAACCCCTGCAAGGAATTCTTGAAGGAACCTTATGTAGATGAAGATCTTACAAAGGCTGTGCCAAGGAATTATGTAAAGGAACACTATGCACTTCTCCTTACATGTATTCAAAAGTATTTAACATGTGAAGGGAGATATACTAAAGTTTACTCCTATCATTTTAAGTTGTTGCTACATTGTACAGGCAAAGCATCTATAGATATCCCATTCTACTTGTTTCGTAGCCTCAGCAAGATGTGTGATAAAATTCAGCTAAAAAAGGATAACTGGGAGACATCCCTTTTTCATCATGGTTTAGTGAAATTGTTAGTGCTGGATGGTCTGCAGAAAATTGGTCAGGATTGGGATTCTTTTATTTTTATGGCTGGTTTTCAAAGTAAGACAGGTCTCACCCCATTGCCTGTTAGAGAAATAGAAAAGTCAGTTGAGGAACCTACTCTCGCTGAGCTTAGAAAGGAGATGAAAGGCAAGAAGAAGACCAAGACTCAATTAAAGGAAGTAATGAAGCCATTGGTTATCAAAGAACCATCTCAACCATCACCAAAGGAGAAGGTCAAGCACAAGAAAGATGCACCTGGGACAAGTGGGGCTGAACAGGTATCAAGAGTTAAGACCAGAAGTCAATTAAGCAAGGAGAAGGGAAAATCAGTAGCTATTGAAGAAAGTCCAATATCGAAGGCTAGTTTAAATGATTTGCTTGAGGCTATTGATTTTGAACAGGCTAAATCAGTGCATATTGACTTAACTCAATCACCACCAGAGAGCACTAAAAAATCAAAGGCCTCGAAGAGGTTAAGGTTTGATGAACCTGGTAAAGAGTTTGTGTTCAGACCATGAAGGCCAGTCACAAGGAAGCAAATTAAAGAAGCTGAGCAAGTGCACGGAGAAGAGGTAGCTGTAAAGGTGCCTAGAACAGAAGTAATTGAACAACTGCCTAAAACAGAGGAGGCAGAGAAAATGAAGAAAAAACCCTATACAAGAAGACAAGCAAGAGAAATGGAGAAATAGCTGCCCAGAACAGAAGAAGCGAAAGAAATCAAGAAGAAAGGTTTGAATAAAAAAATCCCCATTTCTCAAGAAGTAAAGATTACATCTGCAAAGGACCAGTGGGAGGCAACCGAAAAAGAAGTGGCTGAGATGGAGAGGGCCGTAGCTGAAATCGCAGCCATGGAAAAGGAGGTTGCAAATTTAAAAGCACAGCTAAATAAATTAGCTGCCAAATGAAATTGCAGATTCTAAGTCAGGTGTTGTTCCAAAGTTTTGCTTAATTTTGCTTAAGTTCATTGTTTTTAAGGAATGTAAGCACGGCTATATAAAACCAAGGTAAAATAGGAGTTTTGAGACCGGTGGCAGAGCTGTTACAGTCACAGAGAATATTGAGACATTCACTAAAGACTGTGTTTTTGAAAAAACAGCAGTTTCGTAGCGCGCTACGAAACTGCTGTAGGTGCTGTTTTTTGAAGAAAATAAATAGTTTTATGATGAGGTCAGCAGATTTTGAAGAAAATGCCTAATGAACATCAAGGAGATCACATAAGGCTATCAGGGCCATTCAAATGATGACAAGTGTGCATCCTCCATAAAGGTAAAATATTTTGTCTTAAGCTATAGCTTTAATAAAGGTACTTTATTACCAGTGGTTAGGGTTTGGCTGAAGATGCATACGAGGATTTGGGCTTGTACACCTGTTCAATCAACAAGGCTTCCAGCATATCTGGAAATATGGTGATGCTCATCAATTTTGAAGTATTAAAGAGCTGGGAACATATTGCTTAACTTTCGAAGGATGGTGGGAAACAAGGACCGAGAAAATAGGGGTTAGTTCTTATGATCAATGAACCATCAACACATTCAGCATCCAATGCTAATCTTGTTTCTTGCATCCTTATCTCAGCTATCACGGCCAGAACTAAAGGAGACAGTTGTCGAAGATCTAGAAAAGAATCATGATACGAGGAGAATAAAATTAGAGTTTAAATTTTATTAGAACTCTTTGTAATTACAGTTCAATGCTTAGTGGATTTAATGAGTCTGTTAAAATATATAAGGGTAGTTAATGTCAGTCATCGAACTCCCCTCATGCTGGAGGAGGAGGCTCAAAGTAGTTAAGAATGTTTTCCTATATATAGATGAAACTCTGATGTAATGAGGGTTGGATGTTTATGCAAAAAACAGAGTTTATATTGGCTGGTGTAAAAGACTTTTTACAGTAATAGAAAGACTACTTTTTCTTCTCAAGATTCATACTTTGTTCAAATGCTCAAGATGTATGTGGTTTTGTTTTATCCTTCATGTTTTACAGCTCTATAGGTATACAATCACTCTGAATTCACCTAGTGCTCAGACTTCCTGTGTATACTTATGAGTTGAGGTTCTTTGAGAAGTGTTCTTCATGTTTTACAGCTCTATAGGTATACAATCACTCTGAATTCACCTAGTGCTCAAACTTCCTGTGTATACTTATGAGTTGAGGTTCTTTGAGAAATGTTTTGAGTGTTTAATCATTACATGCCTTGACTTCCATGATTGAGTAGTTGATAGTTTACTGAAATGGTGTTTGACTCCATGAGCCCAATGGAAGAAATGTTATGTTGTATGTCCAACCATCATGTTTATTTAAGTTCTTATTACAAGAGTTAACCCTCTTAGTATTTAAAGATAAATCAGTAGTTTATTTTGAGAGAGCCCTCTCAGGTTAGGGAGGCTAATCCTTAGCCAAGAGTTTGGTCTGAAATAGTTACATAGAGTCTAACTGATTAGCAGCCATCAATACTGATTTTGTGATAACATTTTGGTGCGTCTGCCGGGAGTCTGATGATTACTCATTCCCGAAATCTTAAGGTTGAATTTCTGAAGGTAGCAGGAGTTCAAAGTGATTTTCGAGGCTGCATTCTACCTTGGTGACTCCATTAATTCTTAAAGTTTAAAAGGTGGCTTCGAGAGGAAGATATAAAAGGGGTAATCCTGACCCAAAACCACCTAGTCCTGTGGAGAATCGTAATATCATCTCAAGGAGTAGACAAAGATTTTCTGATATACCAGGTACTTCAAATATTTCAAAATCTTTGTTTCTTGAAGTTTCAAGAAGTCCTGAAAATAAAATTGTTGATGATAAAATTCAAGAAGTGTTGTTGAGGTCTGAAGATGAAGAAGAATTGATTGGAATTATTTTGAATTTACAAAAAAGAGGTATTGATACTTCATCTTTAGTATCACATAAAGATAAAGAAAAGTTTTGGGAAATTGTTACTTCTGAATTGTTATTAGAGGAAGAGGACTTGAAACAGCTCAAAGAGCTTGACCCTTTTGAAGTTTTGCTGAAGTCTAAAACTGGTTTACCTCTTCCAAATTGGAGCTCTTTTGTTAGTGGTTTACAAAGTCCCAATAGTCCATTTCGTACTCATACTTTGTCTTCTGCCTCTGCTAGTCCAAACAACCCTCAAACAACATCTCATACTAGTTCTGCTCCTTCTGGCCATACAGTACCTATTGTCACAGTTCCTCCATTCCTTATGGCTGTACCTGCTAGGTATGCTCCTCTAGCTCTCCCTCCTATTTTGCATGATCTCCCTAGCAAATATGCTGCTAGAATTCCAACATGGGGAGGAGATGAAGACATTACAACTGAAGAACATGTGGATAGATTCAATGACTTTGTTGACAGAGAAGAAGTAGATGATGAAGATGTAAAATTAAGATTATTTGCTCAAACTTTTATTGGGGAAGTACGAAAATGGTTTAAAGCCTTAGGAGCTGGTAGCATTCATAGCTGGGCTAAATTTGAAGATAGTTTTCTGAGAAAATGGGGAAATAGAACTAATCCTGTTCAGGCCCTCACTGAATATAATAATTTTAGAAGAGCTCCAGAAGAGACTATTCAAAACTTTTCCAAGAGATTTAATAAAATATATAATTCCATTCCAACACATTTGAAACCTCCTAGAGCTTTGGCTCAATTAAGATATGCTGAGTCCTTTGATTCAGATTTCTCTCTTTTACTCAGAGAAAGAGAGTCTGCTACTTTGGCTGAAATGCAAAATGATGCAATCAAGGTAGAGGTGAATATACAAGCTGCTAAAAAGTCCAAGATGGCAAAAGCTAAGATAAAGGAGGAGGAGGAGCCTTCTACCTCTGCTCAAGAAGATAAACTTGAAACCATGATGAAAACTATGGAGAAATTGATGGAACAATTAGCACTTGGGAATACTACTGCTCCCCAAGCACAGCAAGAGCCTCGGTTCAGGAACCCTCAGTTTAGAAGGCCT
>APFE031439578.1:158609-170016 GCA_000404065.3 Pinus taeda
AACTCTGGGGGAAACATTTGCTCATTGCTTAGGTTTAATTTTTAACGAGCTTGAACTTCACATGAAAACTGCTCGTGGTGGGTTTATTTTTTAACGAGCTTGAACCTTGCGGTAACATTGCTCGTGGCGGGTTTATTTTTTAATGAGATTGAACTCTACGGTAACACTGCTCGTGATAAGTTTTCATGCCCCCAGCATAATAACGCAAATCGGGGTGCATGCCCCCCAAGCTTCATTGCATTCAACGCGGTGGTTGGAATGAAGGTTTACCTTCAAGATCTTTGAAAGACTTGACTTGGATTTTACAAGATCGTAATCAAAGACTTGATTTGGAATGGGAGTTTTTTCATTTTTTAATGAGGTTGACACAGTAAAAGAACTATCCTCATAACTCCTTGTTTCATTTTTTAACGAGGTTGACACGAGATAAGAATTGTCCTCAGAATCCACTGTATTTACAGTATTTGATAGAAAATAAAAAACTGAAGGATGATTAAGGTCACTAGAATAATCTTTGTGGTAATTCGGAAGATGGGAATGATGGTGGTGATCTTCCCTTGGTGCCTCTTTTATCATCATTACCTGAATGATTCCTTCGTTTGTAGAATCTACATGTGACCAAGGATCTGAAGAGGTGCCATATTCCTTAGACCTATCTATCCAAACACTCGATGAGCGTTGTTTTGGGTTTGCCCCGCAGGCCAAGAAAATTGATTTCTACAATATTTCTATTAGGGCAATGATCCATGCTGACAAAATGTTCAAGAATCTTCTAAATCTAGAAGATATCATGTTGCAGCTTCCCACCATGGCCACTTCTACCAGATTGTTTGGAGGCAGTAGGGCAAAAGTACCCATCAATGTAGGGTCTTTTAGTAGGCCTACTCCGATATTTTGAAGTGAATTAACGCTTTCATGGATCATCAAAATACTTCTCGTAACTTGTGAACTGTTGGGGAGAAATTTTTATTGGTCAACGACCGTAATTCCTCCTTGGAAGGGAAATGCAACCTTCCAGAAGTATGTCGACACAACGACAACCATAGCATATATCCAAGGCCTTCCCAATAGGATGTTGTAATCAAGGTTTCCATCAATAACTTCAACATCAATTTCTACTGTTTTTCCCCCCAGTTCGACTTGCAAGTTACTTAAAATCCCATATGGGGTGTATGTTCGTCCATCAAATGCTTTTAATGTCATTGACGATCGTGACAAGGGTGGAGATCCTAAATTTTTCTAGCAACTTATCGACATAATACATGTAGATGCCCCCTCATCAATAATTGTTCGATGAATAGTTTTGTTGAGGGATTTCACTTGAATAAGGAAAGCTAGTTGAGCCGGTAACTGAGGGTCATATCCTTTGTGATTAAAGGACACCAGATTGGAATCCATTGGGTCAATCCCACTTATCATTGATAATAAAGCCTCCTTTTGGAAGGGGAAATTTGCAGTACCTCAAGTGTCAACATAGCGGATGACGATTGGGCCAGATCCTCCACTATATTATAATGCTGTGCTGCTCTGGCACAAGGATTAAACGTCGATTTGTGTACTACTCCCTTTGGTGGTTTTATCGTTAACTCAAGAATGATGGGTGGCACAAATTCAGTTGAAGTTGTTTTCGAACTACTACGTTGATCATTAGCCTTGTTGTTCGACAGTTGTGGATTCCCATAATATTTATTTCTTGTCGATATCAAAGCATCATTTTGGTGCTTTGAAATGGATAGCATAAGCACTCGAGACGGGGAAGCATTATCACTAGCAACTAGATTTGTTCCTGAATTCATAAACGGATCAGTCAATACTGCCGAGGTTTTTGAACTCTTTAAGAATTTTCTAAGCTCAGCTTTATATCGACAATCTCTCGTTCGATGATCCTCATCGCATATATGACACCTCGAAGGGGGTTTCCTTTGCCCAGAAGGGTTTGCAGAAGATTTTCCAGGAGACGAATCATCCTTTTTCTTCATTTTTATTTTCCCTTTCTTCTTGCCCCCTAGTTGCTTCGGTTCTTTGCCCTTGTCAATCGACACGGCATTTACCTCTGAGGCGAGAAGTTCATCATTTGCATTTTGACTTGAAACCGTCGGGCCTTCTTTGATGTAGCCTTTACAGTTTTCGTGTTCATCATACCTATCACGCCATCACTGGCATGAGAGTCTTTGTTTGACTTAGGAGGGGGAGGAACGTAAAATTCCAGTCTAGGAGCATCAGGGATTTTATCGTAGAGCGTGTTAGACTGTGCATAGATCAAGTCTAGATATTGCGCATGAGCAATGACTTGCTCTTCAGTGACGACCCCTCCCTTTGCCAGATCTTCTGTTATAGAAGGTAAAAATGACTTAATAAACCATTCAGCTAACAGCTGATCAGGAACATATGTTTTTACCATTCTATGATGACGCCGCCACTCATGAATATGATCAGATATGTGGGTAGCTATCATCTGTTTGAAATTGGTAAGAAGCTCTGTTCCCATTTCGTACCTTATGGGTAACGGAAAATGGGTTAAAAAGGTTGTGGCTAGGGTATTGAAGTTATCAAACAAAGCTCAAGGTAATTCAATATACCATTTTGTTGCCGGACCAGTTAACGTTCTCTAAAAAAGGTGAAGCCTGATTGAATCATCGTTGATAGTGTTTGATGAACACCACAGATGAAAGGTCATCACATGATTCAACGGGTCATCACCCTGATTTCCATTAAATTTAGGAATATCTGATGAAATTTTATGTGGAATCACCAACCACCAAGGGGCATAGGCAATTAGATCGTTCGTTAGTCAATTTAGATCTGGTAACTCTAAAGTCGCCATGAAAGGCAACTGTTGATTCAGGCTGGGCGAAGCATACCCAGGATAAGATGGAATTGCCTAAGCAGTTGGTCTTTGCATACTAGCATAATGCATTTGATGCTGGTAACTTTGGTAAGGTTGATGGGCATGACCATTATGAAATGATTGATATTGACCGTTTTGAATATACGACTGCCCATTACTTGCAAAGCCTTGTTGCTCGGATCCTTGGTAAGCTTGTTGGAATTGCGGTTGTTGGTATTGCATCACCCATGGTTGTGAAGCCATGAGCTGTTGTCTAGTACTGAATTTTTGACCAAGATGAGGGGTAATGATCCCCGTTTGAACCTGGGTCATTCCACTAGTCGGTGATTGCAGTCGTGTTGTAGGGACAAGAGGTTGTTGCATTACGACCTGAGAAACCTGAGGTTGGCATACAAGAGGCAACACTTGTACTTGTGACACTGCCACAATAGCTGGCGTAGTGGGGATATTTGACATAGGTAAACTTTGTTGCATTGAGTATACAACTCTTGGTTGTTGAGGCAAGATTGGCACCCAACCGTTAGATGTAATTCCAGCATAACCTAAATTATGTTGTGAACTCTCGCATGGTCATTCTCCCGAAGAAGACAATGAAAGGGTATACGGCCCTCCATACGACAGTAATCTAGTGCTCAAAGGAATGATTTGCCTTTGGGGACCGAATTGCCCAATTGACACTACGAAGGATCAATTTGCTGAGACTCAACATAAGAGATTCCAGATACTATTCCAAATGAACAAACAGGAATAGTCCATACTATTGAAACAACCCTTGGATGGATTCCATCCAGTGATTGAGAGCTAGTTGGGACAAATGGCATGCCGGCGAACATTGTCAGAGTAGCAGTAGGAAGTTCTGCCACTGCTGTGTTGGATGACACAGTCATAGATGTCGACGGTTGTTCAGACATATTTAGTCTATCCAAAAGATTCCTTAGTGATTCTTCAGGAACTTCCGATGGTTGGATACTAACTTCTGATGAAGAAGGATATAGGGTGATCCCAGCTCCAAATTGCGATGGAGCATTAGATGGAGGATCTTCCACAATCTCTTTTATGGCAATAAATCCAGGAGGAAGAGGTAGACCGTCAGGTCCGTAAAATATTTCTGGTGCCAAAGAAGGTATAAGTTCTACAGCGACAGATGTTCGGGGAGTAACACCTTCCGAATCAGCTGTAGATGGAACCGATTGAGGGATAGAAGTGTTTACTGTCACACTAGGATCAGTTGTAATGTCCCCTTGTGGCTGCAGAATTTCTTCTGTAGAGGCAGGGATACCAGAAATGTTCGGAGTAACCAAAGTCTTTGAGGATGTTGGAGTACTTGCTCCAACCAACCTAGGGGACTTCGATCCGGTCAAACGAGTTTTCTTTGTCTGAAATAGTTTCGTTTTCGGAGTCAACGACGGTTGACTCATAAGTCTCCACAAACGGCGGGGTTTTGATTGAATTTCTTCCACGATTGCGGATTACTTTATCAACTCAAAATAAAAGGGGAAAATGATTCTAAATTAAATGAATTTTAGATGCTTTGACACAGCTTGTTTTTTCAATTTTTAAGAATCGAGAAAAAACAAAAGATGACCCTAGTCACCTTCGATTTTTAATGAGCCTGAAGTGACAAGTGCTCAGATGGACCTTTTCCTTTAAGGAGTCTGAAAAGGAATGAAAGAGACTACTCTGGAAATCTAGACAGAGGGATTACGAAACCAATCGCAAAACTACAGAATACTTTTTACAGTACGACAATCAATCTCCCTGAATGCTGTGTTCAGTGCATTGCGATCGATAGGGCGGAATACACGGCTTCCTAAGGATAAAGGATATAGCCTATTGTGGTCTCCCAATATATACTTGACAGTACTTGGGAGCACAAGTCTGTACTAGCACTTGTCGACTCAAAGAGGAGGAATCACCCAACCAGCAATGAAAGCAATAGTTACCAGGCTTTACGATGCCAAAATACGTCTCTAGCCTAGACTTCTAAATGTTGTGCGCTAGGTTCCAAAGCATTTTTATGTTCATTGAATTTATTTTACAGTTGATCTTGCTTAAGAAATTTTCCTTTCAGGTTCACCGCGTGATGTAGATATACAATTCCTAAAATGCAGTCTAATATGATAAACAATCATTTATTATTCTTTTGCAATGAAAATCCTAGCTACTAAGGAAAGAGAAACGAGATTCTTTCAACATAGAGCACAGAGCACACACTAGATGCACTGTCCTAAATCAAACCAACAAGTAGTCTAAATGAGAATGCACATGCATGTATTTTTTTTCAGCCTTCTTAATGTGTGAATGACAAGAAGAATGCTAAGTACAAATCTGAATTATCTTTTCAAAGCGATAATACTAACAAATTTATCTTCAAAATGAAAGGAAGATGAGGACGACACTTTGCAATTTTGAATTGAAAATTGTTTTCGACACTTGAAAAAATACTAATTCAAATAAAATACAAGAGTAACAGTATAATCGACCATCAAGAACAATAGGATTCTCTTCTATGAATGAAAACGACACTTGCGACACTTTCAAATCAAGAAACGACAGTCTGATTACGTTACTTCTTTGTAAAAGAGAATTGAAAATGGCACACAATACATAAAAGCATTTATAGTTCTTTGCACTATGGAGGTGGAATGATGGAAAGGAAGGGGGTTTCCACAGAGGTATACTGATCACAGACAACAAAACTCCTAAATATAGCTGAAGAGAGTGAAGAAAAACCAGTCTGAAGGCAAAATTAACCTTCTATGACCATCTCACCTATTACACAGGGAATCCAGTATGCATCCCACCTACTGCACATGGGAGGTGCGATGCATATAGACTTCCTTGAAGAGAGGGTGCGATGGTACCAGTGCGAGACTTTTACTTGGTCTTTGGTCACAATTTGCAGTTCAGTTCAGGGATTTAAGCCGAGAAAGTGATGTTCAGTAAATATAAATCACAGGGGCTGATATAATGAAGTTACTAGAGCCACCACTAGGGCAATTAGAATGTTTGCAAATCGATTGTCCAGTTTATAAACAAAACCCGGAGATAGACTGAAGCAGCATTGATCTACTTTTCACTTTCATAGAAAATGCAGTTCGAAGGCTAGCTGGCTTGACTTCAGGTTCCGTCTGTAAGTTTATAAAAAAAACAAATATAGACTAGTAAACAATCTATTCGTTCCCTAGTGGAGTTGCCATTTTGTTATCGGGAAATCTAGTGTCCACTTAGAGCTGCTAGTCCCACTAAGACTGGTAGCTATCTTAGAAACAAACAAACTAAAACTACTTTCGCTTTCCTTTATGAGAAGTAGATAAGAGGAGAACAAAGGACACCAACCTCAGTCTTGCGCTTGATTCCTTGCTTATTTCTTCTCCCTTCTAACAGATCTTTGCCCCTCCTCTTTTGTCTACCCAGCTTCAAAGAGCACTTGTGGAATAAAAGTAGCATAATACTATCGAAGAACAAAGATCTACAATCATAAGCAATACAGGACTAGATATGTATTGGCCACACAAATGAATATATCATCAAACATACAAGAATGTGGAGGAAAACTTGAATAGATTTATTAATATCAAGAATAGCAAAGAGCATTACAACCAATTGCTCTGACCCAGCATCATCCTCTCAGCATGAAATCGCTTCTTCACCTCATGAAAAGCTTAGATCACCCAAAACTATGATGTTGCACCAGGAAACCAATAACACTTCCTTACAAGACACAAGATTCCAGCCTCTGGATCTCTGTGATGAGGGATCCATATATAGATGATTGCATGGGTTTGAGTTAGCTTTTGGGATTTTGATTAGTGTCCTCTCTCTGATAGTTCTTGATTCCACTTGGAGATTGATGATCACTTACTCATCCTTGGGCGAATTCAGAGAGGAAAGTGTCATAAGAGAAGTTTTTGGAAGATTCCAGGATGATCCGCCTTGCGAACTGTCTCTGCCATTTGTCTATTCTGGTCCATCACACCCTATAGAAGGGCTTTCCAGTATGCATCGCACCCTTTACACTGAAAAGGTGAGATGCATCACACCCTCTACATTGGGCAGTCTGTATGGTCCAGTTTTGACCAGTTTTGAGCAGTTTTCTGTGGAGAACTTCTGGGAGATGATGTAATCAGCTGACCTTGTTTCTTTAGGGTGTGAAGCAACACTTTTAGGGACTTAGGAGCCCTTGGTTATGGACATGTATGATTGGGGTTGCAGTGCCCAAAAATGTCTATAACAGTAATGGGACTAATAACCTTGCAGAATTGATCACCCTTAGACACCTCCTAGAATTTGCATTAGAAAAACGTTGTAGGCATATACAAGTTTATGGTGACTCCAAGACTATTATAAATTGGTTCAACAATATATCTGAGGCATATATTGGAAGATGCACTTCGTTTAAGGGAACAATTTGACACCATTTTTTGTCATCATATCTACAAGGAGCATAACCATATTTCTGGCTAGCTTCCCAAGGAGGCTGCGAACCAGCCTTGGGGTACATGGTTAATTCAGGAGCAATAGGATATGGCACACTATCAGTACTATCATCAGCCATATATCGATATCAGAGCATTGGGGCCATGGGGGCCTGTTTTTACTTGATTATTTTGATCTTAGATTGTATATATTGTCTAAACGCTATACTGTCTATAATATATTTTGACATGTAATTATGCATCTACTATCAACACTCCCTATGGGTATTTTTTGTACTTTTGTATAACTGAAGGGCGAGTTGCCCCATCCTACAGCAAATGCTTCTTCAAGCATCTACAACATGTAATTTTCAAATATTAATGGAAATTACGATTTTTCCTAAGGAAAATATATATATGTTGGTTTGATTTCATTAACGAATTCAAAAATTGAAGCCATCAACAAATTCATTCTTTACAATATGGAAGTGACACAACCCTAGGTTACATTGTATGAACATAAGAGGAGGAAATGGGATAGTGACAGGAAATAATTCAAATGATTGAATGGTATAAGCATGCCTTATCCTAATCATTTAAAACAAAATATGCCAATGACATGCCCTAACAGTTGGATTGTTGATCAAGTCAGAGAGAAATACGGTGCATCTGGTCATACCCACATGTTGAAGAGGATGTGCTAAAGATAGGGATTGGGTGCAAGAAATTGGTAATTATAATCTCTTTCTGTACAATTTTAAATTCATACTACACCTTTGAATCATAACATTTATATATTTTATATTTTTAATTATGTTCAGGTTATTAGAAACATGACACTGTGATTTTTTCACTTTTTTATAAGTGCGTTTGTTCCCAACTATGCGGGCATATGGACATCATTTTCACACAGAAGACATTGATGATGGATGCATGACATAAGACTATGGAGTGGAACTCGAGTTCAACCAATCTAGTCGTGCTAGCCATCGTGATCAAAACCTAATGCAAGGGACATTATGTTACGTTGGAAAGATATAAGAGATCATTTAAGTGTACTTTTCTTCATTCCAATGTGTTGTTTTTAGGTGCAAGTGGTGGGACACGTTTGATTGGAATAATGTAAAGGAAGATTGTGATAGTGGGTTGATATCTATCAACAATAGAAAGATGTGGCATGAAGCTAGGGAGCCTTATGTTTTCCCAAAATATTGCAGGCAAGTATTTTTTTACCCAGATGTGTTGGATAGGGATTGGTGGTTCATATCAAGACACGACCGTAGATCAAAACATATTTTTTAGAACAATAGTGTTATCATGCCAAGTGAGGAAGATAATTGGGGTGTTGACAATGGAGAGTGATATGTACTTGTGTTATTTCATTATTTATACTATTGTTGTATGTTTTTGTTTTCTTTATTTCACTAATTAAATTGTCTTTTTATTCATCTTGTTGGCATTTTATGATATAATTTATAGGATTCACAAACGTTTTTACATGTTTTTTTTGTAGTGGAAAAATTTTTACACTTAAAACTAAGTATTTACAATTGTGTACAATATCTATGTTAATAAGGATTCAAGGTCACAACCCTTCTCAAATAGGAAAATGAGAAAAAAAAGTGAATTTAGAAATAACATTGAAGATTCAGTCTCAATTTAGATACTTGTCAGTTTATAAATCACTTCACATATTTTTTCTTCTTGTTTAGTTCAAAAT
This sequence comes from Pinus taeda, assembly GCA_000404065.3. Classification (NCBI taxonomy): domain Eukaryota; kingdom Viridiplantae; phylum Streptophyta; class Pinopsida; order Pinales; family Pinaceae; genus Pinus; species Pinus taeda. Next base: position 167,596 of record APFE031439578.1, read on the forward strand.
CAATATAAATCATCATGTAGTGATAATCTGTGAGGACTTTAACAATGAAAAAATTTTGTATTAATATGTAAGATTAAATTCTTGACATGAGAGGTAAAGTCATGTTTACTATATTTAAATTACAGTTCTTGCAACATTATGTAAACTAAAAGGAGATATATGCATGTATAAAATGTTGATTACATCTTTTTATGGACCATAAGAGAAACAAATGGGCTTGCATGGATGCGTGAGAGGTTTTAATTTTTTCTTCATGGATAATGGAACAATTTTGAATTTTCTTTTCAATGGTAATTATAAATAAAAGTTGAATTAATAAATATTTTATGACTAAAAATTAAATGATAAACAATGTGATGTTGATTAAGAGGAACTTTTTTTACTTTTAAATAGACTTGGTGATGAATTTTTCTTTCCTATTTAGATTGTGTAAAATAAATATCTATTTTTATGTATTTATAAGTAAATTATTTAAAGTAGACATGTCTTTATTAGTGCGGTAATAATAAGTGATAAGGCTACATAATAAGGTGTTGCGTGTGAGATATTTTTGAAATCTATCTTACCCAGAATGATCATTGATGGTCACGAGCCTAATCCATATACATCATGTCATTGAAATTCATGAGTCGAAGCCATATACATCATGTCGTCGATTTGAGGGACATCAATTGTATGGTACGACAGTGGCGTGAAAGGCACGACTACAAGTTTTCACTGTGTTTGGTGTGTGACTGATAAGACCCATGAAACCCTAATATGATATACTTTGTTCATACGAGTGCCTTCTCAATTCACTCTTATTTTACCATTTGAACCAACAACATTTAACAAAGTATAAAATTTTCAAAATTCCATTTTTGAAATCCATGGCACCATGGCGGTTTGTAGCAGGAACCTTTGAGATCCAGGGAAGACACTTGGAGTGTGTATTGTAGGACAATAATTAGGTGTTCTTACTCTCTCTAGCCTCCCATGGTCAAACCATATTGCATGAGCTTGCCAATTTCTCCTACTCCTTCTGTTTATCCCTTTGCTGACGTTTCTACTACATGAATGACATATAAAACACATCAGCCTCATACATAAAATACAAGTTTTTTTAATTAAATTACAAACATATTTATTAATATGGAAACATAAATTTCAATTAAAAAAAAGCATCGGTGTGCCCAAAACACAATCATGCACTAGCTCTGGTGCGCTGTAAAACAATACAACACTAGAAACGGTGCGCATATAGTATGACACAATGTTGTTGGTTCAAAACTTTAATTTTTCATGGCAATGCGTCACACTTATGCACTGGTTCGCACATTTAACATTTTTGCACCAGTACAAAAAATTCATGTTATCGAACGCATTGAGATATAGCTATATTTTTAAATATTATTTTTGTGGTGCATTTGGTAAATATGATCACACCAGGCATGACCTAAAACTTTTACGTACCTACATACAATTTATAGCTTTCCCAATGTGGTTTCATTTACGAAACACACCGCAACAGTAGCAATGTGTTATGTTCACATACCGAACTATGGTGCACCCTATAAATTTATATGGTGCACCGATATCAGTGTGAGCATAACATATCAAGTGCATCAAATTTGTGATGGTGATTAGAGAGATTTGTTTGACTTTCAAATAGAATTGGTGATGCATTTTTGTTTCCTATTTAGATTATGTACATTAAATATCTATTTGTATGTATTTATAAGTAAATTATTTAAAGTATACATGACTTTATCATTGTGAACATGATGTAATATTAGCTAAGCAAAATGTGAATTTTAGTGACTATCTCGTGATAAGTATGTGGAAATAATAATATTTTTTGAGTTGTTTATTAAGAAATAATCAAATATATTATTTGTTAAAAGTTTTAATCTAATATAGTATCATTTTTGTATTATTTAACTCATATTTATTATTAAAAATAGTTAAATTTAAACAAGTACAATAGCAAATAAAGAAACAAAATACCACCAAAATGTTATATCTTTATTACTAGGAAAACGTTCACTTGCCTCTTTAAGGGAGAACTTCCAATAGAGAAAATCCCCAACTATAAGTAATTTCACAAGCCTTATTTTACATTTCTTGATCCTCATCTTTAGAGAGAGAAATTTCTAATTTAAATTGTTAATAGTTTCTATAAATACTAGATTTAAATTGCTTGAAAATCTCATAACTTTAGTAATAAATTATTTTTTGTAAAAATAGAATTTTTATGTTATATTCAATCTAATTAATTATGTCTAGAGGCGCTCCTAAATAACTCAATATGGGAGAGATGTTGTCACATAACATTACATTTAAAAATAGTAAAATAATAATATAAATTAACAAATTAAAAATAGTAATAACAAAAGAAATTAACGTAACCGGAATTAAGAGATTAATACTTCAATTTACACC
>APFE031439578.1:170633-186019 GCA_000404065.3 Pinus taeda
AAATATGAGGGGGCATATTTTAACATTTTAATGTGGAGAATGTGAATTAGAAATAAAATATATCAATGACAACTACATATATATTATACCAGGCTAGATCCATCTTAACTCCCGATCTACCAAACACCTCCCTCTCGATGTACCAAATGCCTAGAGGGACCAAATCTCTTTTCACTCTAAAAGATGTTTGCATCTCAAGAGATTTGATCCATCAAGGTGCTTGGATCCATCTTAACTCCTGATCTACCAAATGCCTCCCTCTCGATGTACCAATCGCCTAGAGGGACCAAATCTCTTTTCACTCTAAAAGATGTTTGCATCTCAAGAGATTTGATCCATCTAGGTGCTTGGTGATCTAGAGTTAAGATGGATTAGGCCGGTTATAAAAAATTATGAAGATTTTTTTTTTTTAATTTAACAAATTGATTGATTTTATAAACCAATATTGAAATAGTTATTGTATTTTGAATATTTATTATTAATATATTTATAATTAAAAATTGAATGGCACACATTTTACTAACCAAATTAATTTACCTTTAATTAATTTATTGTAATTTTACAATCATAGTATCAACCATACTAAATTGTAAATTTATAAAAAACATTTGCCTTTTTTTTAAGTAAGTCGTTTTGCATGCAATTTCATATATAAAAGTTTGATATAAGTTCACTAATACATAATCTATTATAAATATTATTTCATAAAAATAAACATCATGATGATAATCATCTAACAAACATAAACATAATCTAATTTATATTAAATGTTTTTTTAGATGTTATTTTCTAATTTTTTTTTTATGTGTTTTTTTAATGGTTTTTTCAATTTAATTTTTTTTAAGTTTTTTTGGTAAGCTTGGCAGAACCTTTTCATTCATTTTCTTTAAAAATGGCAAGTTACAACTGGAAATAAAATGTTGAGGTGGCCTCAACCTGCCCAGAGGGAAACTAGATTTGTTGGCCACCTAACTGCCTGACATGGCATCCAAAAACAAAATAATATAAGCTTGTCAAGCAGTGTTAAATATGTATGAGTATCCTTATACTTCTTATACTCTAAATAAATTAAAACGGAAACTAAAGTTTCTAGCTACTACATATATCAAAAGTCAAAACATAGATGAAAACATCATGTTATTAATTATCAGATGAATCCACAGGAGTTGGATCCTTCGCACTAAAGCCTAGAAGCTCGGTTTGCAGGATGTAGGGAATGTGTTATTCGATGCAATTGAGGTGTCCATTCTATTGTTGAAGTTGAACTGAATATGTTGAAATTCCTTACGAAATTTCAAGAATCCCTGAGTATTCCTGGGTGAGTTTGAAGGGAGGCACACTAGCGCTTTGACTATTATATTTTTCATCAACCAATACAAATAAATTGTTGGCTTTTATTGAGAGGATTGGCCTTGGGAGTGATTAGGATCAGGCACCAAGTCCTTCTAGTCTCCCATGTCGATTTCAGTATCTCCAACTTGCTAATCTAATTCGTCTTCCCACCCAACTATGAGCTGACGCACCTGAGGTGAGCTACCCTCATATTAAGCATTGACGACATATATTATAATGTGAGAGGTTGATTTTGGACATTTATTTCTTCCTCGACAGGAGTGGGCTAGATTGCCTTCACGGGTCTACATCAGTTGCTTACCACAGCCACAAGTACCCTGGGTTTGTTGGCCCTTCACTGAGGTAGCATGCACCATGAGACAGTGAAAACTTAAACCTCTAACAATATCATCTGGAGACTAAACCGACAAACCCTTAGCTAACCAACACACTTCAACCTTGAAATTCCTAAACCTGCAATGAACAAGAAAACATGTCAAGTTATCAAGGTAGGAGGGCAGAATATAGTAAGTAAATCGACAACCTATCTTGCAGTGAGTGGTAAAATGGATTAGAGAAAATCCTAGAGTTCAAAACAAAATCAGTAGCCCTGCCATGAGCGGATAGGGTTGTAGGTGTGAAATGAGCAATAGTGACACAAAACCATGTAAACCTAGAAAAGATGAAAACATACAACCATAGAGATACCATTACCAATTCCCTAGGGAACCAGAAAAAGTGAATATAGTGATTGGCTTAGCATTCCCTCCCATTGTGTTGCCATGCGTGAAAGAAAAATGTCATAATAAATAGAGACATGAATGAAAAATATAGACAAACCCTCATAGAAATCGTCAATTTCCTTCAAAAATCCACAGTAAAACTTCAATCGAACTTCTGACACCAGAATATAGCCATTCCTCCAAGAAAAAAGTAGAACTAAATGGCTAGCCATGGATGTGAGGTAACAAAATCTTAAACTAGGAACATACCCATAGAGAGCAACCAGAGCAGACTGAAATTCAACAACAACCAAGTGGAGAACCATGAGGAGCACCTTCTCAAATCTGTAGCAATCCATGAACCATTCTGTAACCAATTTTTCTTTATGAGCATAGAGATTACTTACCACTGCAGCATAAATTCCAAGAAGCCTCAGCGCTATTCATTCCCTGCTACCTTCCTTAATCGCATTGATTAACTGCACGTGAGAGGCCATCGCTCCATGTGACTTATGCATGCAAAGGGTGATTGATCGTTGCCCATGCACCTTTATCATGACATAATGATATTTTATTTTATTTTTCAAAAAATATTCTTTTAATGTTTTTTTTTTTACATTTTTTTTTGTTATTTTTACTTAAAATTTTATTTGAATCACATTTTTTGGAAAAAAAAGAAAAAAATTGAATGTCATCATATTCGGACATAAAATTCATAAAACATTTCATAAATTTTGTTATTTTCCCAACTTTTTTAATTCAATTTTTTCATAAAAATCTTTAATGAACATGTCATTTTTAGCGAAAAGGTCCCAAAATACATATTTTTTTAATTATGTCTATATGCAAAATATGCAAATTTTGTCAGTGTTTAAAATTATTATTTTTTAGTGCTAATTTTTTTATGTGTATTGAAGTATTAATTTTTTTTTGATGCAATAAAAGTAGGTCCTTCTATTCATTTTTCTTAAAAAACAAGTTGCATAATATACATAATGCCCGAAGACAATGTGGTCCAAAGATTTTCCGAGCCACAAAGAGCCTTGGTAAACGAGCCAAAGGCCCACAGACTGGGCCAAGGACCCACCAAACAAAACCGCATGACCTCCATTATACAAGCCCTCACCCAAACCATATGATTTTCCTCTCGAGATCTTACGGTTGGGAATTGATTTCGGAGAGCCAAACTGCACACCCGATAATCCTTAAATCGGACCTAATAAGTTTTATGAGTTGATGATCTAAGAGATTTCGGGTCTACCGGGGAGGATAACCCACGAGCATGTTATCTTCCTGAAATCCCCCAGATGCATGTGGTCCCAGCCTTAATGAACAACCTGCTCGAGATTTAGCATCCCTTACGGACCCAAAGCATTATAAAGTCACCACTTTAAGTTTATTTCAGGTTTGTTTATCCTATTAACTTTCGTGCTATTTTCCCTGCGACATTCCTAGGATTGCTTCTAATCTGTTCATCTGCCGATGCATTAATGACACTCCCGACATTGCTAACTAAGAGTCCATATTTATTATATTTCATTTCCTTATGAAGATTATGCCTATAAATTGCATCCCGCCTGAGAACCATGGCTTTTTAGATTACTAGGTTCACTTTCCCACCCAAAGACCAAAGATAGAAATTTGTTGGGTACCTGACATCCTGCTCGCTTATTTTCCTGAACTGTCTCACCATGTAGATTGAAGGTCGTATGTTTTCGTTAGTCCTCATCTTTCCTGTTTCACCTGCTTTGATAGAGCTCCCTATCTAAAGTCGCCTGTCTAAGACATTCTTCCCTCAATCTTCTCTAGGGATCTTTGTCCATTCATATTTTTTTATCACTTTTAGAATAGAGTACACCTTCATTATCCAAGATATCCATTAATTTGTTGGTTTTTCGACGTACATGTGTAAAACTGAGGGTCCTCATGTTCTACAAATGGGATTGAATACATTGATAGACTGGCAAAAGCCGCCAATGTCTCAAAACTTTGCCTGGAGCTGAGCCATAGCTAACTTTCTTGACCACATTGATAATCCATTCAGAATTAGCTTCAATTATGGTATTATGTAGATTTGAATCCCTCAAGATTTCTAAGCAATGCTCAAGGGCCATGAGCTCTGCCATATTATTAGTTGCTTTCCCCAGATGAATGTTAAAGATGATTTTTATGAAGCCCTTTTCATCTCTTATGACTTCTCCACAACCAACCATGCCAGGGTTTCCTTTTGAGGCCCCATCTATATTGCATTTCATGAAACCATGAGGGGGAGGTTGCCAGAAATGCTTATCCACTATTATATTACTTACATTCTTGTTTTTACCCTAGGGGAAAAACCCCTGAAGATCCAAATTCAGTAGTATCTGCACCTCTGAATCTCTAAGCTGATTCGCAGGGGGGTCTTTTATAAGGTTTTCTATCGTCTCATTGAGCTGTCTTAAAATCTGAGCCATGATACTTTGGGAGGAACCTTTTCTGGTTGTGAATATTCTATTGTTACGTTCTTTCCAGATATCCCAGATTAGAAAACTTGGAACTAAAGCCCAAGATGTGTTGATTATTTCATTATCAGAGAAATTTTTCCTCCAATGCTTCAGAGTACTGGTAATGCTGCCCATGTCCCTATCTATTTGTCTGAATATTGAAGCTACCCAATTACACAAGGTGGATGTGAAAGGGAAGAGGTTGAGTAGGTGATCCATAGTTTCTTCTCATAATTCATGGCATCTAGATGGACTGGATACTCCTCTTTTCCTCAGGTTTTCCCAAGTCAGAACTTTTTTATGTTGTACTAACCATGTGAAGAGTTTGATTTTCATCCAAATTTGGTTCTGCCATAGGTCCTTCCATACTCTATCAGGGTTTGGGAAGTCAAACCCAAGGGACATTCGTTTGGCTTATTTAAGGTTAAAGTTGCCTTCATTGTTTTTTCCCCATCTCAGTTGGTCTGAAGATGATGATATCAGAATCTTTCTCTACTCCAAGATGGTTGTTAAAGCTTCTACCTGTGCCTTCAACGGGGAGTCACCACTGTATACTAGGTTCTTCCATATTCTCCATTTTCCTTCTCTTCTACCCTAATCCCAAAAGTAATTTCCCTTGAGTAACCCTTTGGTGTCAGTATTGTTCTTGAGATTGAAAAATTCTTCTCTAAACAATTTAGGTTCCTGTTGCCAATTATCTTCCCGAAACCAAGCAAGGTTTCCATCTCTGATTTCCCAGAAACTGTGTTTCTATTCAATTGCTCTGTTCTCCCAGGCTTTATTCCAAATGTGGGAGCCTTTGATGAGCCTTGGCATTCTAATATGATCCCTTTCTTGCCAATTTTTTTCATATTTCTGTTTCCAAATTTTGGCCCAAGGGGAAGCAGATTCTTTTAGCCATCTCCACCATAGTTTTGCCCCCATAAAGCCCATTTTATTTTCTCTTCCCCTTTGCCCCAAAGAAAATCTCTTTGGATATTTCTGAATTGTTGCATAACTCCTTTAGGAGCTGGAAGGGCTAGAAACATAAATATAGTGATCGTTTGGAGGATAGCTTTTGTGAGCACTAGTTTTCCTGCTAAATTCAAAGCCCTGTTTGTCCACTTCCGGATTTTGTCTTGGGGTTTATTAATAACAGGCTCCCAAATTGCTTTTCTCAAAGGTTTGTCTATCACTGGTACTCCCAAATATTTGGAGGGTAGCATATCTCTTTGAAAGCCTAGAATCCTAGATATATTTCTCTGAATAGCAATGTCAGTATTAAAAAAGAAAATCTTTGATTTTGTTAGGCTTACCTCTGTACCCGTAGCCTTTGCAAGGTAAATAAGGATTTGCTTGTAGGCTAGAGCCTCCTTGACCGTGGGTATACCTTGCAACATGGTGTTGTCCACAAATTATTGATGGGTCAGAGCCTCTCCATTCAGGGTGAGTTTGAGATCCTGGATTTTGCCTTCTATTTTGGCATATTTGGTAGCTTTGCCTAGCCCTTCCATCATGAGAATAAAGAGGAAGGGTGAGAGTGGGTCTCCTTACCTGAGTCCTCTTGAAGGTTTAAAGGTTTTGGACAGTGAACCATTTAACAGGATTCAAAAAATGGATGTGGTTACCAGGGGCATTACCCATCTTACCTAGTTATGATCAAAGCCATATGCTAGTAGAACTTTCCTGATGTATGCCCAAATTATTTTATCATAAGCATTTTCTAGATCAAGTTGAATAATCATTCCTGCCTGCCTATTGCTCTTAAGTGAGTGAACCATCTCGTGAGCTTGAATGATGTTGTTCAGAATTTGCTTGCCTTCCACATATCCAATTTTCTCCTCAGACACAAGAGTTGGAAGAAGGGGCTTAAGCCTATTTGCAATTATTTTGGAGATGATTTTGTACACCACATTGCATAATGCTATTGGTCTAAATCTGTCTAGTTGTATGGCATTATCTTGGTTTGGAATCAAGGATATGAAAGAGGTGTTGAGCGCCTTCAAAATTGTTTTGTTTTTTCTTGAGTCCTCCACCACATCGTAGATATCGTGCTTGACAATGTCCCAACATGCTTTGAAGAAGTCAACATTGAAACCATTCAAACCTAGCACTTTCCCATTTTGCATCTCTTTGATTGCTTTGCGAACTTCCTCTTCATTCATGGGCTTGTTTAGATTATAATTATCTGCTCTTGTCAGTAGCCTAGGAATATGCCTTGTAAAGTAATTGATGAATTATGATCTGTCTATGAGAGGTTCCTCTACTATTTCTTGGAAATGTTGAACCAAAGCAACTTCTATTTCCTTGTGGGTATTGAGTTTATTTCCTTGAGAATCTTTGATTTTTGAGATCCTGTTATGGGACCTGTGATCCATGGTAGATTTATGAAAAAACCTTGTATTCCTTTCTCCCTCTTTTAACCATTGTACCCTCGATTTCTATTTCCAGAATATCTCCTCTTGCTTGCATAATCCTTCCCATTCTTCTTGATGATAGTTAGCTTGTTCCTTTCTCTCCTCGTTGAAGCCCTCTGTGATGAGGTTCTGATTAATTTCCTGTAGCCTCCACTCAACTACTTTTTTGGCTTAAAAGATGTTGCCAAATTAATTCTTATTCCAATATTTAAGCATGAGTTTGATGTGTTTCAATCTCTGCTGTAGAAGGAACATTTTAGTGCCTTGAACTTGCATATCCTCTGTCCACCCTTTTTCAATATTGCTAATGAAGTCAGGATGGGTAAGCCAAATGTTTTCAAACCTGAAAGGTCTATTTTTTGGAGTTCCTATAAAGGATGCTTCAGGTTGAATAGGTGAGTGATCCGAGCCACCATAAGGGAGTATCATAGCTGACAAGTCAAGGCCTGTAAGGGTGAGGTCCTCTGAGATAATAAATTTGTCTAGTTTTGAGGCCACTTGAGCCTCTCCTCCCCTTTTATTATTCTAGGTGAAGATACCATTACTAATCTCTGTATCTACTAGCCTCATGTTATTTGTGAAATTCTGAAAAGCTATGGAATATCTACCTAGTGATCTGGTTTCACTCTTTTTTTCTGATAGAGATCTGATCATGTTAAAGTCCCCTCCCAGAATCCAGGGGATACCCAAATGTCTTTCTCTTAATTCCTCCAGTGAGGTAAGTATCCTGAGTTTATCTTTAGGCTTTTGTGGACCATAAACATTTGTGATTAAATAAACTTCTTTGTGCCCCAAAGGTTGGATAACCACAGATATATAGTTCTTGGATTCTTTAACATCTAGGATACCTATTCTCTGAGGTTTCCAAAGTGTGAGAATTCCTCCTGCTGTTTTAACTTCTTTAACTTCTAGATATTCATATTTAATCAACCATTTGCTATGTATTTATCTTATTTTGTCTATTGAACATGTTGTTTCCTGGATAAATATCATATCTAGTTTTTCCTCTTTCATTCTATTGCTGGGATTTCTTTGTTTCCTTTTGCTTCCTAGACCCCTAATATTCAATGTTGGAAGCTTCATTAAGAAAGATTTGTAAATGAATAGCCAGTTAGTCTTTCATCTTACCTGAGTTGATCATGAGTTTCCCACACTCTTTCAGCAACTCATTCTGTCTTTTTCTTCCTCTTTTCCTACCTGGGTTCTTGGGAGTTTGTCCCATTGTTGCCTCCATCATTTTAACCCCTCTGTTGTTCTGATTGTCATAATTTCTTTTGACCCCCGCACCTTTTTCCTGAGTTCTCCAGAGGAATAGTTGTTGCACTCTGTTAAATTCCTCTTGAGGTAATGATTCCACTCCTTTGGTTTGTCCTTGCTCTAGGAACTTTTCCAGATCGAGATGTTCCCTTTCAAGAATATCTTGTAGTTCATGATCCTCTGTTCCCACTTTGCTTGGGGTCATATCTTGGTCCCTATCAAGTTCCATAGTGCTCGGCAGATCCTCCTTGTTTTGGCTATTTTTAGGTCTATCCTCCATGCTGTCCTCCTTTTCCTTTTCTACATGGCTATCTTCCAGTTCTTGGTTCTCTTTATCGTGCCCCTCTTCCTCTTCTAAAATCTTGAGCCTATTCTGATTAAGCTTCTTTTCCTCATTATATTTTTTTTGGTTCTTTCTCCCTCCTCTACCTTTACCTCCCATTTTGGTGAAAATTTCCATTTCTTTCCCTAAGGTGGCTTTAATACTGCTCTTGATTTTGTTTAAAGGGTAGTCTCTAAAGAGATGCCCATGTTCATGGCATTCACAACATCGGAAAGGAATATGCTCGTAGTCCACCGCCTGCACCCCTTCTTCATAGTATACTTCTAGAATTATCTCATCTGGTAGAGCTCCTGAAAGGTCCATTTATACGCATATACATGCAAAGGAGGTGTATTTTCCTCGCAGTGTAGCCTCTGATATTTTTAAAAAACGCCCTCGTTTATTTCCTATGGCTTTTAATGATTCTGGCTACCAATAATCTAGTGGTAGGGAATAAAGTCTTACCCAAACTGGAACCAAAGTAAATGTCTCTCGTTCTAAAACAAAATTCATCATCCATGGCCGCATATAGAGGTCGATAGCAACATAGAAGTATGGTCCTCCTTCAAACACCATGTCCTTATCCTCTATGTTTGTAAAAATAATTGTGAAAAAACGCTTGGATCCAAGGTGTAGATCTATGTCTCCCTTAGGTTTCCAATGATTCTTTATCCAAGCATTTAAAGATTTCTTCGTAGGCCATAACCCCATGAATTTACATATCACTGCATAATTCGCCATGTGCTCCCTATGCAACTGTAGCATCAAATCACTTAACACCACTCGGGGTGTGATGGTCACCTTAGGTTTACTTGGTCCTGCTTGACTTCTGTGCTCAGATTTCTGACTGTCACCCTCTATTTGCTTCTCTTTTCTGACTTCTTCCTGCTTACCTTCTTACCCTTGTGATTTTCTGTTCTCCTGCTTCACTTTTCTTGAAGTCTTGGTTTCAGCTTCCAATGGTTTCTTGAAGCTATTGGAGACTTCCTGCTTGTAGGAGGGAGTAGAGCTCCCCCTCTCTCACCCCTCCATGGTACCCAACCCTGGTTTTCCTCTGCAAACCCTAGCTTTGTGCATCTTTCTTCCTCCTCCTGGAAGCCAATTCAATTTCTAACCAATCAAATTTAAAATTTTTATTATGCAAGTTTTTGAGTGAATTTCGTATTGAAGTATTAATTAACGATATATAAATATATAAAAAATTCTAACCTTAAAACATTAATGTTATTATTATTTTTTTAACTTTGCAAAAAAAATTAAAAATTCATTATAAAAAAACATTGCAAAGAGAAACAAAAAACAAATGTTTGGAAAACCCTTAAAAAACAATGAATTAGGACGAAAAACAAAGAGAAGAATAAGACAACTTGAAAAATGGTTAAATAATCAACATTTAAAAAAAATTGTGCATACTTAGTACATAAGAAAATTTAAAGTGTCAAAAATATGCCATAAAAAAATGTTGATGCTTTTAGAAGTCCACATGAAAATCACCAACATGTAAAAAAATATTATCCACACTTAATACACCAGAAAATTTAAAGTGTCAAAAATAAACCGTAATACATTAGAAAATTTAAAGTGTCAAAAATAAGCCCTCTAAAAAAAGGTTTGATTTTGCAATAACAATTTTCAAAATAGGCATGAAAATCACTAACATTTAAAAAAAAATTCATACTTGATACATAAGAAAATTTAAAGTGTCAAAAATATGCTCCAAAAAAAAGGTGTATTCTGAAACAACACTTTTTAAAATTGTTTGATATTTTTCTACTGCAAAAAAATGGGTACTTGGTAAAATTCTTGTTTGATAGTTTACTTTGTTATACATCATTTCACCTAAGTTTTATATGCTTTCAATGGCGATCCCGGGTTTTATTGTTCTACTCTATTTGTACCCAATTTACAATAATGTTGATAAAATTACTCAAATTTTATGGTTTATTGACTGTGCTTGCATGTGTTAAATGTCTATTGCTGTGGCGTAGTGCATGTCTCTATTATTTACTGAATATTTCCATTAGGAATATTAAAGTGGTATCAAATCATGTTCTTTGAAAGTTGTGGGTAACATAGCAGGTGATGCCACCCAAGTACTAAGCAATATTATTCCACAAAGGCAGAGGTAGGGGCAGAGGAAGAGGTCGTGTTAGAGGTGAAAAACTTGACCCTTTTTCAGATACAGAGCTTGAACAAGCTAGAGAGCACATGGAAAACTAAGAGGGAAATGAGCATATTAGACAACATGGACAAAATCTACTGTTCGAGGAGTTAGTGAGGATGAACTAACAAATGATGAGGCAGAATCAATAGGTTCTGGATGTGATACAACATATGGTGGGAATGCAATTATAGAACCAACTGGGACTAGTCAACAATGGATAAGGTGGGTCTTGGATAAGAGAGGTGATCCCTATGAATGCACACATGAACCAGTAGTAGAACACCCACACTGATGGCCAAACTAGTTGACCCACGATGACCCATTTTCTAGATGAACCATAGAGGGAGAGGGAGCTAGTCATATTCACATATTTGATGAGATCCTTTGTTGATGGGGTTGAGGAGTATGATGCACTGGATCCCAGGTTTAGGAGAGTCTTATCCTTTGGGGATTTTTGTCACTTAAAGGAGAATTATAGACCAGGAGCTAGGGCACACAACAAATGGGGTTAGCAAAATCAGAGTAAAGATACACAAACATTGGCAGGGAATATAACGCTCCTAAAATTTGATGGATCAACCAAGAGTTCAGTCAGGACGTGGATTCAGAAGCTAGAGACATACCTTCATATGAATCCTATGCAATAGATAGATGCAATCATTTTTTCCACTCTACACTTGGAAAAAGATGTGGAGAAGTGGTGGTACCATAGGTTGGTTACAATGGGGCATGCTTCTATTACATCTTATATTGAGTTCACAGGGAAACTAGTTGAGATATTTGACTAGAAGGACCCAGAGCTACACTTCCGGGAGTTGACTAACCTAAGGCATACAGGAAGTGCCAATATATATATGGTTGAGTTCCATAGATTAGCTGTGATGGTCTCTAATATTTTAGAGGCGAGGTTGATCATGTTAATAATGGTTTGCAGATTTCTGTGTTGTGGGTTTTGAGATTTTGAATTCAGATATTCTATAGTCTTCATTTTTATTTTGTCTGTGTTTTGAGTCTATACCAAGACTCGTCATCAGGATTGATTTAAAAATAAGAGGAATGAGAGATATAAATATGATTAGGTGAGTTGTCAAGATGGAAAGCTGACTAGCTCAAGATAAAGGATTTCTATTTCACTTCATTGATGGGTTAGCAAAGCCTCTACATGGTTAGGTGAGAGTGGACGGGTCTGTATCATTGCAGAATGCCATTAATCAGAACAAGGACATGCTTGATGTGATTTTAAAGACTATGGCACCAATACCTTCTAGTCCTACCTTGTTATGTAACCAGATCAAAAAAGAGATAGATCAATGACTTCAAAATCAGCCTCTCCGAGGGGAAAGCCTCCTTTACATCACATAAATGAACAATTCTTGAATGCTACAAATGATAAGACCTCTTTTCTATATATAGGAGTCTAAGGGGTCACAATATAATCATAGCCTACATAACAATAATACTGTAAGGGCACCACAATAACAATAGTGGGCTTCAATGTGGCACAACAATAACAATATGGGGACTACATGGGCACAACAATAACAAAAGGGGCTACACTAGTAGTATAGAGACCTAACATGCCACTCTCCTTCAAAAAAGTGTTTTCCTCAACACTTGAGTAGTTTTGGTTTCTTCTGTATAAAATTTTCATCCTCCCATGTTGAATCATCAGCGGGCAAGTTCTTCCACTTGATGAGATACTCTGAAATTGATCGATTTCGTAGCTGTCGGGTTCTTGTTTCCGTGACTGCTTCAAGTACCAATATTATTTTTCCTTCCTCTTCAAGTTCTATAAATATTGTTTGAACTAGGAGCTTGTCACCTATAACCTTTTTTAAACATGAAACATGGAAAACTGGGTGCATTGGGTGTAAGGACCATAGTACTTTGGTGAAAATTTATTATCCTTTTTAGATTTCTTGAGGAGCATTTTTTTGTATGGTTGTAGCCGTAAAAATAGCCAATCACCTACATCAAACATTATTTCACTATGATGTTGATCTACTTGTTGTTTCATTTGATTTTGTGCCGAGGTGAGGTTATCCTTTAAGAGTTGGAGAACTTGTTGTTGATGCTCGATGTGATCTTCCACTGCTTGAACCTTACAATTTTCTCTTAAATATGATGTGATGGATGGAGGATGATTTCCGTAAAGTGCCATCAATGGGGTCATTTTTTCTATAATATGGAAGGAAGTGTTATACCACCATTTGTCTAGAGGTAGCCACTTGACCCATCGTGTTTTTTTATCAGATACAAAGCAACAAAGATATCTTTCCAAAAATTTGTTCATTACTATTTTCCCATCAGATTAATGATGATCAGATAAGCTATGAGCTAATTGAGTACCTAGACAATAAAATAATTTCGTCCAAAATTTCCAGTGAAAATGGGATCTCTGTCACTTACAATAATCTTTGGGTTTCCATGTAGCTTTTGAATTGTTTCCATAAATGAACTAGCAATTGTACTGGCTTTAACTAGATGATATAATGCACAAAAATGTGCATGCTTTGTAAGTATATCAACTACCACCATGATGACACTCTTTCCTTTGGACTTGAGTAAACCTGTGATAAAATCCATTGAAACCTCCTCCAAACATTGACTAGGAATGGTTAAAGGTTGTAATAGGCCGAAGGTCTTAATTGTATCAACATTATTTTGTTGGAAAAAAAAACATTTTTCCACAAACATTTGAATATCGGATTTAAGGCCCTCCCAAAAAAATTCTTCTTGACCTTGTCGTAAGTTTTTAAAAATCTTGAGTGCCCCCCTAATGGAGAGGTGTGCAATTTCAAAATAATATTTGTTTGAGTTGAAAATTCTTACAAAGTTGCAAGCAAATTTTGTACCATAATTAATCATTTTTCCAACTAAATGTATCAGATATACTGGGATCTTGCTGCAAATTTTGAATGATCTTCCACACTTCTTCATCATTCTTCCATTCATCCCTTCCTTCAATTATCCAATCTTGTTGGATAATAGAAATAGCACAAAGAAATCCTTCCACCTCATCCTTTCTTGAGAGTGTCTCTGCAACAACATTTTTCTTCCCTTTTTTGTAGATGATTTCAAAGTCATAACCCAACATCTTTGTGACCCATTTCTTTTGCTCTTTTGAAGATCATATTTGTTCCAAAAGTATTTAAGACTATCATGATCTGTTTTCACCTTGAAGTGTCTTCCCATTAGGTAAGGTTGCCATTACTTTAGTGCATTTAGTATTGCCAACATTTCCTTCTCATAAATAGGTTTGTGTAAATACTTTCCTTTTATTAGATGACTTTCAAAACCAATGGGTCTTCCTTCTTACATTAAAACAACACCAATTCCATTTCATGAGGCATCACATTTCATAATAAAGGTCTTTGTGAAGTCTGGCATAGTTAAGACTGGTGCTTGGCACATTGCCTCTTTAAGATGTTCAAAGGCCTTTGTTGCTTCTGGAGTCCAATAAAATGCATCTTTCTTTAGTAATGTTGTTAGACATGTTGCTATTATCCCATAATTCTTGACAAACTTGTAATAATACCCTATGAACCTGATAAATCCTAGAATATGCTGTAGAAATTTTGAATAATATGACACTTATTCACAGAGATTATCTCGATTATACACTAATTGCGGAATACATGCATAATACATAACCTCCTCTATGTTGATCATCAATTTAGCAGTATTAAGAAACATTCACATGCGCACATTGAAGCATCAATCACACATATCAACACAATATGTACCCAGGAAAAGCATAAAGCTGAAAACCCCCAACTATCTGTATATTATATTGATTGAGAACATGTAACAATACATAGTACAATACTCCTCACAATTACTCAGTACTATCTCCACCTGTTACACATAAACAAGCTCAGATATGAATCAATCACTGGCTCAAATCTCCTCCGCTGCTTACCTGCCTCCACTGCGCAATCCTGCATGAGAATACTGATGAATGAATGATCCAAATTCGTATTTCCCTTGGATATACCACGCAATCCTCACTGGAAATACTCAATCCATTGATTGTGCCAATCACATGCACAACTATAGTCACAACTGACAGTTGTCTTGCCCTTTCACTCATCTCTAACACTTGTCACCACTGAATTGTCCATGCATTGAGTTAACTGATGTATTCTTTAGTTGATTTATGAGTTAATAATTAGTGAATTAATTAATAATTAATTCACACCACTCATCATTAGTCTATTTTTCAGTTAGACTAAATACAACTAGTTCAACTAAGTCAAACTGAACACAACTCCATTATCTCCTGATCCAACTCCACAGAACTCAATCACTGAAGTCCTAACTGAAGTCCTCCATGCAATAGCTCAAGTTAACCCATAAGAACTGTTACACTAAAATTTGTCACCATGAGTATCTGTAGTTAGTATGGCTCCATCAACAGTCATACTATCCTCCTTGGCAAGCCTCATACTTCTGCTCTCCATGTCAAACTTCAAGAAAGAGAGAAAGTATTTAAAAAACATGTTTATCTCTAGGTACGTAGCTTCTCTCTACCTTACCTGCGTGTATGCATCCCAAGTTCACAATACCTGCGTCCTTGCACGCTCTATATGTAAAGGGGTGGGTGCGTACTCCTATAAAGGTCAAAAGGCGTGAGTTTCATCTTAAAAAAGTTACTTGTGGTCATTTCTAGAGCATTCTAGAAGATTGTTTGACGTGTATTGAGTGCCT
>APFE031439578.1:196386-243163 GCA_000404065.3 Pinus taeda
GATGTATTATTTAGTTGATTTATGAGTTAATAATTAGTGAATTAATTAATAATTAATTCACACCACTCATCATTAGTCTATTTTTCAGTTAGACTAAATACAACTAGTTCAATTAAGTCAAACTGAACACAACTTCATTAACTCCTGATCCAACTCCACAAAACTTAATCACTGAAGTCCTCCATGCAATAGCTCAAGTTAACCCATAAGAACCATGTATTTCCTTCTTGAAGCTGCATGTGCCACATCTGTAGCTCGAGCTGAAGTGCTCCAAGAGAATAAGATAATGTTTATAGTCCAAATATTATTAAGAGCTAATAATATTCGACTGTTCTATTTTTAGCCTGGTAGTCTAAAAATAGACTCTGCCCATATGTCTAAAAATAGAGGTCCATCTATTTTTAACAACTTGACCAATCATCCACAAATAGCATCCTGCAACTCATAGACCATGACCCATATGTCTAAAAATAGACATAGTCTAAAATAGACTTTGCGCTGAAAATAGCCAACGGGCCCACTTAGTGAAGGTGAATTCTTTTCACTAAGCTCCATCATCTTGTTGCATTTTCAACATATGCTTTATGGTTGTGGGGATTTTACATTCCTTAATTGATTTAATTTTGTTAGGGTTTACCTTAACACCCTCATGAGATACAATATGAATTAGATATTCCACTTCTTATACTCCAAAGAAACATTTGGATGTTTTTGCATATAATTGTTTCTCCTCCAATAGTTTGAAAACCCTATCAAAATGTTAAACGTGATCCTTCCAAGACTTGTCATAGATTAGTATATCATCAAAAAATACTAATATGAATTTTCTAAGGAAAGGTTTAAAAATGGAATTCATCAAACCTTCAAACGTAGAATATGCTTTGGTAAGGCCAAAAGGAATGACCAAAAAATCATAATGACCCTCATGAGTTCTAAATGCTTTTTCTAGAATGTCTTCAATCTTCATTACAATTTGATGATATCCTGAATGAAAATCCAACTTGGTGAAGTAAATTTCTCCATGTAATTCATCTAACAATTCGTTAATGATAGGAATGGGAAATTTTTATTTAATATTGAGCTTGTTAAGCTCCCTATAATCCAGACACATGTGCCATGACCCATCATTCTTATGCACCAATACTACTGGAGTAGAGAAAGAACTTTGACTCGGTTGAATTATACCGACCTCTAGCATTTCTACAAGTACATGTTCAAATTCACTCTTTTGGGCATAGGGATATATCTGAGGCCTGATCTTTGGACGAACACTTCCTGGAATCAAATGAATAGCATGATCATGCTCACGAATAGGTGGGAGACCTTTGTGAGTCTCAACTACCTTGGAATGATTTTCCAAGGCTTTTTGGAGATCTGGAGAAATAGAAGATTTTGATGTTTGAATCTGTAATGAGCATAATTGTGCAATAATGCCCTATTTTTATTTATTTAGAAGCTTTGCTATTCAATTAGAGCTAATTATCTTTCATGGTTTCCCTGCGACACCCCTTAATTCAACTTCCTTTCCTTCCCAAAAAAAATTCAAGAAAAGTTCTTGAAAATTAAAAGCTGTTGTACCCAAAGATTGCAACAATTGGACTCATAGTACAACATCAACACCACCCATTGGAATTGAAATCATTGGACTATTCAATACATATTCCCCCATTGTTAGCTTGATATTATGGTACTTTCCAGAGAAGTTTATAGCCCCTCCATTTGTAACCATCACTTGACACTCTAGTGTTGGATATATGAAGAAATTCAATTCCTTGGCTATCTTACAATGAATAAAATTATGGGTACAGCCTAAATCAATCATCACTATTACCTTTTTCTTCTTGATATGCCCTTTTATCTTGAGAGTTTGAGGAGTGGTAATTCCTACCAATTCATTACAGTATATGGTCAAATTCAATTCTTCTTTCTCTAAGGTTGGTTCCTAGTGTATATCCTCTTCTTTTGACAATTATTGTTTCTTTTCTTCCTCCTCTTCGAAATCTATGTAAAATAATTTCTTCTCGGCACACTTATGAACTTTAGTGAATTTTCTATCGCAACTGTAACAAATCCCTTCTGCTCTTTTTTCTTCCGATTTTTTGTGGTGTCAACCTTGTAGGTTGTAGAAGGCTAGGAGCAACAACACTTCAATATTTGTAGTTGCGAGTGGTAGACTTCCTTGTTGCCATAATTTTTCTTTCAACATTTCTTGCCTTCCTGAATGACTTCCCAAATGAATCAGGTTCCCAAAGATGAACCTCAAGTTGGATGTTATCCTTTAAAGTCCCTATGAAGACATCAATACTATGTTCCTCTGGGATATCATTTACCCTTATATTCTATTTTTGGAAATTCTCAGTGTGCTCTGCCATTGAACCCTTTTGTTTGAGATTTATAAATTGGTTAAAGAAGAAATTTCTCTTTGTATCCTCATAATATTCTATCATTTCCTTCGTAAAAATTGACCAAGTGACAAGTGGTTTACGAGAACAAAGACATCAATGCCATACAATCCGATTGGGTTCTAAATATAAAGATGCAATGCGTACCTTTTGTGTGTGTTGCACATTATGGAGATCAAAATATTGCTCCATCTGTAGTATCCATGTTACTGGATCCTTGTCCTCAAACTTCCTCATATCAATCTTTGGAATATGGTGGGTCTTCAATTCAACGTTAGAGTCTATGAAATCATGGTTAACATTTATTTTATTCTCATCATGAGTTTCATCTAATACCTTTTCACCATTAGGAAGCATTTCGTGTAGCAACTTTGTCAAACCTTCTTTCAAACCTTCCAAACCATCCTTTAAACCTTCCTTTAAACCTTCCATATATTCTTTTAATCCATCCTTCAAAAATTCCATGTATGATTTTAAACCATTCTTCAAACCATCCATCTTAGCTTCCATTTAATTCTTGGTTACTCTTTGCGAGAATGAAATTTGTTGCACTTGGTCTCGTAATTTTGATATATCATGTTGCATTTCTTCCTCTTCTTTATGTTTTCATAGAAGAGCTTTCTGATTGCTTACTAGGTGTGTTCACTTTTTTGTTTCAAGGAATTTTGAAAACAAATAATGATATCTATGCTTCACTATTGTATTTGAATCACTTCAAAATGATTTTTCAAACAAGAGTTATGAAAAGTTTAAAAAATACACACCTTTTTTTGGCTTTTTAGGAGCTAGATATTGTAATTGTTGTATCTCTGTAATTACACTACAAGATCTAAAATTCCACCTTGTAGTAGCCATTTGAGTCTTCTTTCAAACCCAATAAGTCAAACCAAGATTTGATTCTTCAAGGAAGAGTTATGCCCAATCTCCCATGATTACCTAAATATAGACTTGTTCAGTAGAGAGAATTTGTATGCAGTGCCATGTGTCATTATTTCGACATTCAACCCTGAAAATGATATCCAAAAAACTAAATTCCTTCCTATTTCTGTAATTTTTATGAAATTCAAATCCAATGCTCAGAGAGAAAGTTATGATGATTTTTCCTAGGTCACTCGTTTGAGATGGAATTATGGAGCTTGCAAAAACCTAACTTCCTCATATCATATCCCTGAAAATATAGCGAGACAAGACCTGAAATTCGTACAAGAAGTTCATCAATATTTCATCTCCACGTGGTTGCAATTTCATCTTCTGAAACTTCATAGAATAAAATTTATAGAGAAAATTCCACAATGGCCTATTTGAAACAATGAAACCCTAGAATCGAAAGCTCTGATACCAAATGTTATGTAACCAGATCAAAAAAGAGATACATTAATGACTTTAAAATTAGCCTCTTCAAGGGGAAAACCTCCTTTACATCACACAAATGAACAATTCTTGAATGATACAAATGACAAGGATTTATTTCTATATATAGGAGTATAATTGGTCACAATATAATAAAAGCCTAAATAACAATAACAATGTAAGGGAAAAACAATAACAATAGTGGGCTACTATGGGAACAATAATAACAATATGAGGACTACATGGGCACAAAAATAAAAATAAGGTGCTACAATAGTAGTATAATGACCTAACATACCTTTCCTCAGAAAGGTAGGGAAACTATACCTCCTTAAAAGGAGTGGATTGGACAGGGACAGTTGGATGACAAGACTAGGATATACCTTTGTAGGAGGAAGTTATGATTTACATTCTAGGAGTTGTGGGCACCAGGGCATGGCTGCATGAAGGGAAAGGCCCACTACATAGAGGTATTCTTAGATAGCAAGAAGAAGGATGATGTCGATTTGGAAGGGGAGAAGATGAGGCACATAGTGCAAGAGGAGACTCGCCCTTGCCCATAAGAGGTGCCATTGCCTCACTTTGGGGAGTTATAAAGTATTTGACATTGCAGATTAGGGGCACAATGGAAGGATAGCATGTGTCAGTGCCGGATAATAGTGGGGCTACCCAAAACTTTATTGATGTGCAGGTGGTGGAGTGGATAAGTATACATTTGAAAGACTTTGAGGGGTTTTCAGTGTTAGTTCTATGAGACCAGACCATGCAGTGTACTAGGTATGTCCCCAGGATGACAATGACTATGGGGAACTATTCTGCGACATGCCATTTATTTTTAGTTAATGTGTCAGACACCAATAAGGTGATGGGTGTCCAGTGGATTTACACCTTGGAGTTTATTACACTGACTGGAGGAAATTAGACATGGAGTTCATGGAGCCGAGCAAGAATATGGTGGTATTGATAGGCATGCATTCATACCCACCATAGACAGTATCAGCTCATAGGATGGAGGCCAATTTGAGACAAGGAGATATAACATCAGTAATGGAGTTTCATACTTTAGAGACAGGGATGCAGGCATGATAGCCAAACCCAGATATTTTGGCACTATTATAGAAGCACTAGGCAGTGTTCGGGGACATTCCTCCATGCCATCCACCAGATAAGGGCTTTGAGCATACCATAGAACTAGAGTTACCATTCCCTAAGGATGATATTGAGCGAGCCATACAAAAGTTGTTGACTTTGGACCACATCAAACCGAGTTCCAAACCCTTCACTTCTTCATTGGTGCTACTGAAAAAGAAAGATGGGACCCTCTGCATGTGAATTAATTATAGATCCCTGAACAAGAGAACTTTGAAGAACAGATATTTGATTCCATCCATCGATGAGTTGATGGGAGAGATTAGAGGAGAAAAATAATTATCTAAGATAGATTTTCACTCTAGGTATCATCAGATCTGGGTGAGGGAGAAGGGAATCCAAAATGCCACACTCGAGTGCCATTACAGATATTTTGAGTTTCTAGTTATGCCCTCTGGGCTAACCAATGATCTGCCTACTTTCTAGTATTGCATGAACCATGTGTTCTGCAAGCAGTTGCACATATATGTATTGTTATTCTTCGATGACATTTTTATATACAACATGACATGGGAGGAGCACCTACAAAACTTGGAGGTATTATGCATCCTTGAGGAGCAACAGTTGTATGCTAAGATGTAAAAGTGTGAGTTCATAATAACAAAGATGTTATATCTGGGCCATGTGATTAGAGAGGACAAAGAACGTGTACATTAGGAGAAAATCAGAACCATTTTTTATTGGTCGACACCTTAGAACATGACTGAGTTTCGGGGGTTCTTGGGCATATGTATGTACTATAAGAGGTTTGTTAAGGGATTTTCCCAGCTAGCAGCGCCCCTCATAGATATGACCAAAAATGGGGCTTTTGAGTGGATAGATTTGGTGCAGGAGGGTTTTGAGTGCCGAAGAGGGTAATGAGAAGTTGCCTAGTGTTAGATTTGCCTGATTTTATGCATCATTCTGTTTTGGAGTGTGATGCATCTGGAGAGGGAATTGGGGCATTGTTGATGCAGGGAGGACACCCTTTAGCCTATGAGAACTAGAAGCTTCAATATTATGAGCAATTTCATTCTATATATGACAAGGAGATGTTGGAAATCATGCATGCCTTGGCCAAGTTTTGGCAGTACTTGGTGGGAAATAGATTCTGAGTGAAGACTGATCACAACAATCTTTGATTTTTCCTTGAGTAGCAGGATCTCAATGAGACAAAACATAAGTGGGTCAGTAAGATTCATGCCTATGGATTTTAGATTTAGTATGTCAAGGGGAAGAATAATATAGTGGAATATGCACTATCTGGGAGACCCATGACACTCACTCATGGAAATCACACAGGATTGGAGGGCACAGTTGCTAGTGCAGTACTCCAAGAATCAGTGGGCATGCGAGATCTTGGATGGTACTTTTGGGGATGATAGATATAGGCTGATGGATGAGGTCATCCATTATAAGGATAGGATATACTTGGTGTCGGGTTCATAGTTGAGGCAAAAAATCATGCATGTAGCCCATGATTATCATATGGCAGACCATTAAGGATTTCTCAAGAGATATAGGACCATATAGGATAATTTATCTTGGAGAGGTATTAAGGAGGACATATTGGGGCATGTTCATGAGTGCAACACTTGTAAGAGGAATAAGGTTGAGAAAACACATCCATACAGGTTGCTTCAACCACTTTCTATTCCCAAGAGGAAGTGGGAGAGTATTTTTCTGGACTTCATTACAAGACTTCCAACAGTCCAGAGGAATAATTACATTTATGTAGTAGTGGGCAGGTTGACCAAATTGTTTCATTGCTTCACTGTTCCAGCCAGAAATTTTGCATCACAGGTGGCCAAGTTATTTTTCGAAAAGGTATTCTGATTGCATGGTCTCTCCAAGACCATCATTAGTGACAAAGATAACATATTCATGGGAGATTTTTGGCAAGAATTCTTTTTATTAGTGGGGATTGATTTCATGCCCAACAATATCTATCATCCTCACACTAGTGTCCATATAGATATAGTGAACAAGTGGCTAAAAGGCTACTTGAGAAACTATGTCAAAGGGTAGCGATGTGCATGGGTGAAGTGGCTTCATCTTAGGGAGTATTGTTACAACACTACATATTATATGTCCATCAGTATTTCACATTTTCGTGCACTTTATGGATACAATGCTTTATCTTTTGATGACATGGTTTTTGGAGATAGTCGGGCCCTAGGAGCCAAAGACTGGATACAAGAGAGGCAGGAGATCCTTAGAGACCTCAAGGAAAATCTGCAGATAGCTCAAAACCAGCAAAACATGTATGCAAACTGACACAAAGTTGAGAGAAATTTTGAGGTTGGGGACTTGGTCTTCTTATGTATCTATCCATATAGGCAGTCTACGCTCAACTAGAAAGGAGTTGAGATGCTTAATCCTCACTTCTATGGGTCGTACCAGGCGATCAAGCGTGTTGTTGAGGTAGCATATGAGTTGGAGCTTCCACCAAGAAATAAGGTACAAAATGTGTTCCATGTGTCTTTCCTAGAAAAGGCCTTGGGACAACATGTTATAACTTCCATAGGGTTACCACCCTTAGACGATGAGGGGAATTTAGTTTTGGTTCCTGGGGCTATCTTGGAGGTGAAAGAGAGGAAGCTCAAGAATAGAGTTATCAGAGAGTTCCTAATCACATGGAAGGAATTTCCAAAGGAGGATGCCACATGGAAGGGAGAACAAGTGCTACAACATCTACCATTATAGCTTCTTGAGGACAATCAAACTTTGGGCAAGGAGGATTGTGATATCCCTACTAAATAAAATTTTGCTAGTAATCCTCAATTTTTGGTTTTTTGACATTTTTATGTTATGGACTTAAGAAAAGTGGGTTGGGTAGACCCCCACTTGATTTTGGAGAAAAATAAAGCTATGCACATTAGAGAAAAAGGAATAATTATTTTGCTAGTGGCATGTGGGGGGGACAAAAAGGGGAAATTTGACCCCTTTAGGAATTCACACTATAGGAGAGAGGGAAGAGATAAGGAGATTCAAACTAGTGGAATTGGGGGCCCACCACAGGATAAGGGACCAACATCTATAAATATCATAAGGAAGCCTCATTTTGGATATTTTTCCTATCCCTATAAAAATTTAACTCTCTTGGAGTTGTTGAGTACAAGAAGAGAAGTGCTGCTTAGCACATGAATTCCAAGAGGAAATTCCACTCCTATTTCAGATGACTTCGAGTGCATGCCTAGTAAGGGAAATTGGAGTCTAAATCAGGGCTTCACTTGAGTTTATTTCAAACATTTCACCTAGTTTTTCGTGTGACTATGGTGCAAAAGGCAATTCACACTCCTCATATGGAGTAGTTGTAGTTGGTGCGAAGTTTTGGGCTTTTGTGGAGCCATTTTTCATATATTAGGCCAAATGTTTGTGGTGGTTTGCAAGGCTGAGATTGAGGGAATATCTGGGGCTAAACTTTTATCATATAGGTAGTGTGTAGAGCTCATTGGCTAAAGCTTGCACAAAAGGGAGGAGCAGCTAGTTTCTGGGAGAGATTGGGCTAGAGAGAAAGCCTACTTTTAGAGGATAAATTGTGTGGAGTTTGGGTGGCCATTCAACAATTGTTCTAAGAAGAATGGAGTAGAGAATATTTAGAAGTGTGTAGAGCCTACTAGGAAGAATCATTCACACTTTTTGAGGGTCATTCGAGTCGGCTGAAATTGGACCAAACCCTTTCTAGGTTTTAGTGGGAATGATGTGTAGAGGCAGGGATTATTTGTGCATAATGTTTTGAGCATTTATTTAGGGTAGGAATTATAATTCCTCTTTAGAAAAAGAAGTAGAGATTTTGGGTAGTGTGAGTTACCTACTTGGGCCATTTTCTAGCACTCGGGTCTACATCATTTCACCTGGGTTTCGCATTCTTGCAATGGAAAGCCTGGTTTCTATTTTTCTATTCTATGTGTAGCCAATTTCCAATAGTATTAATAAAATTACTCATATTTCTTGCTTAGATTTTATGGTTTATTGATTGTGCATGCATGTGTTAAATTTATATTGTTGTAGCTTAGTGTGTGTCTCTGTCATTTAATGAATATTTCTATTAGGAATATTACAAGTGCACAAATCAATTCATATTTTGAATGAGGCACACCTCAAACCAAATTGCGATAAGACATTATAAAAATTGTGGCATGGTAAGTTGGAATCTATTAAACATTCCAAAGTGTTTGAAGAGCTACCTAGCAAGAACAAGAGCATAGGTTTTATCAATCTTCCATATCATCACCATGATAGTGAAGAAAAATAAGTATAGTGTTATCCTCCACAATGTCCCAGGATGCGAGGAGATCGATGAAGGTAACCACAGACCAAGCTTTTAGTTTGGTACCTAGCCCTACCAAAACAGAGAGGGCTCTCTCTATGAAATCATAGTCAAGAGATGACTGGAATGTAAATGATTTTAGGCTAAATAGCTAGGCTTATGTGGGTTTTGGAAAATTTAGGGTTTTGTTGTTGGATAGGGGAGAAAAACCAGGTAGCTAGGTCAGAGGGTCAAAGGGTTACACCAGCAAAGATATGAAGGAGCAAGGTAGCAGTACTTTTGTGATGGATCTTAGGTTTTGTCAGTGTAGTATGGTGTTCAGAAGAAAAATAAAGGTCTTAATGAGCATGAAACATGAATTCATTAAGGAGTGAAAATAACATATAATAATTTTCCATCAAAACAAGCTTAGTGAAAAAAATTATGTATATAAAATGCAAGGAAAAGTATTGAAGAGATGATGAATGGAAAAGGAAGATAAATATAATTCATATAAAGTAATAATAGAGGAAAAACAACATTACAAACTTACTACATATGAATTCCTAGATAATAGCTCCAAATTGTGTCCTTTGCTTTCTAGAAAATGTCCAAGTACAAGCTACAATAGTTCTCTCCTCTCAAGTCCAACCCCTGGAAAATGATTCTTCCCCATCTCATATAGGAAAATAAAACATATGACATCTCATTAAGTCGAAAATTCTATTCAAGGTTCATCATAAATGGCTTTGATGAGTCCTCACCTAAAAACTAGGATAGTTGAGACAATTTCCACAATTTAGGCTAAAGTTTAGGAGAACATATCTCCTCATTAATTACAAATTTCCTCAT
Organism: Pinus taeda; assembly: GCA_000404065.3. Classification (NCBI taxonomy): domain Eukaryota; kingdom Viridiplantae; phylum Streptophyta; class Pinopsida; order Pinales; family Pinaceae; genus Pinus; species Pinus taeda. The sequence continues at coordinate 206,371 of APFE031439578.1, forward strand.
AAAGTGAGGCAAAAACCAACTAAGAAACCTAAAGAAAAATTACTAGATCACAATATCTTGAATTTTCCACCATTCAGTGCTAAAAAGTTTACTAGACTAGATGGGTCGTGCTAGGACAAGAAGGGTCACACCAACGTGCAAAAAGGTTGCACCAACATGCACCAAAACATGAATTTTCAAAAGGATCGTGTCTGTTGAGAGCTGATTTTGGTAGACTTTTAGCAGTCCATTCTACATTTTGAAAGTTTTGTCAATTCGTTTGACATGTCTACTTTCCAATGAGCCATCAAGATCCAAAAAATACCCATGGGAGGCCTCCAAAACTCATTTTTCCAACCTTACTTAGAAGCGCCGCGCCAATCCAGATTTAATGGAGGAAGCATGAAAAAGGTGAGGTTTTTTGAGTAACTGATCAAAAGAGGAAGATTTCATGCAAAAATAAGTTGATATTTGGCATGTACTCATCATTATGCACTCATCCATGTAGGAAAGATTTCATTTGGATGTCTAAGGAAAAAGGGTTGTGCCTCTGCGCGATGCTTTTGTGTGCCATTTCCTGCAAAATTTTAGAAAAAAATCAAATTGCTCCAAAATTTCCAAAATTTTCTCCTTGGCTGCTATGGATGATAGGCTAAAAATCCAAGGGTTTTTTAGCCAACAATTTCACTCTTTTACCCCTTTTTCTTGACTCCCTTTGCTTGTCTTGGACTTCTTTCATTCTAGTTTTCAATTTCTCAATTTTGATTTGTGCAATCTGATTCCTTGTTTGATAGCAAGAAGCCATGAGTTTATGTATATTTTTATCTATGTTGGCCTTTTCAAGGAGTTTCTCCAGATTATCATTGACCCTTCCTAGCCAATATTCCTTGTCTTTCTTGATTTCTTTGGCAATTCTTTCATCAAAAGTGAGCTCTTCGTCTGTAGGGTTTTTCTCTTTTTCCTTCTACAATGCCTTCTTGAGACCCATGGTTCTTGGTCTTTTCATTGTGATCTGTCCTTCATGCTTCTCTGAGTCCTCAATGGAAGCCACTTTTTTACCTTTCACATCTTGCATACTAGCTTTAAACAAGTCCTTCTCTAAAAGCAGCTGCTTTGCCTTCAGCTGCTCGTTTTCTTGTTCTAGAAAGGAAATCATGAACTCATCTCTTGCCAAATTATCCTTTAGGTCTTGATTTCAACATCCTTCTCTTTGGTAAACCATTTTATAGTTTTATGATCATCTTGGGACTCCAAGTCCACTATGTGTATGTCATGATGGATGATCTCCTCATCCTACAAATGTGATCCCTGTTGTGTTGATGCAGAAGGCTTGGCCCCTTCCACAATCAGTGGAGAAAACACAAGCTTGTTCCCTCTTTGATATGTCTTGGTTACCTTAGGTCTAGGTTCTTCTGAAACCTCTGCATATTTTATTATTGAACCATGCTCCATTGGCCGTGTGGACCTTGACCCTCATGGGGTTGTTTTGCTAGGAGAATTAGTGGGGCTGATACCAGAAGAAATTTTTAGTTTATCCAGAAAGGTTTCCCAGGTGATTTTCTTGACTGAAGGCTGACACATAACCAGAATCTTGATCAGGCTATGGTGAAACAAATTGGTGATATGAGGTTGTCCCCTAGTGTGAATTTTTTCAGTCGTCTTCACCACACTCCTAAACAAAAAGTTGCACAAATTAAGTGTTCTTGTAGAGGTGAAGTGCATAAGTAAGCTAACATGATACCTGTATAATCTAGATAATCTTCTATAACAATCCTTGTGAAAATTCCATGTAAAAATATATAAATACCACAAATGATGGGACACTTATTCCAAGCTGAATGGTGGGAAAGACATCCTAGGTGGTGTTCATTTGGTTGTTTATGGCTAAGGAAATTGGCAAAGGCAATGGCTAAGGCATTAAATACGTAAAGAGGTATTTTGGCACATTTATTTATGAAAATAATGGAAATTAGGAGAAAAGGAAGGTAAAAGGTCACAGGTCGCATGTGAGGAGGAAAATGAAGGAAAATAATGGAAATTAGGAGAAAAAGGAGGTGAAAGGTCATAGGTTGCATGTGAGGAGGAAAATGAAGGAAACTAATGGAAAATGAAGAAAATAGAGGCCTCATTGATGAAAAGGCTTTTGAGGATCAGTGGGCAAGACTTGGTCAGTTCAGTTTTGGAGCTCTCTCATTATTCTCCCTCTCTCTCATATTCTTGGACACTTAGATTTTTTTTGGAGCACTTTGGCATTGGAGCAAGAAAGAAAAAGAAGGAAAGATGAAGCAAGGATCAAGCAGCTACAATAGGCTTCATTGCAGGTATCAACTTGCATGTGTATTTTCCTTGCTAGATTTGGCATGCATGGGATTGCATGTGTATTTTGCTTGCTAGATTTGGCATGCATGGGATTGCATGTGTATTTTCCTTGCTAGATTTGGCATGAATGGGATTGCATGTGTTTCTTTTTCTACCATGGCATGGGTTTTTCCAGGTGTGATAGTATTTTCAGCCTAGCCTTGCCATTTCTTGCTAGCTTTGATGAGATGGGTTCTCTCATGTGTTTTGTGGGGGATGGCCAGACTGGATTTGAAGCTAAGTGGGGTGGATCTCTGAATTGACAAACACATGGTGGTAGTGGTCCCTAAACTAGATTGAGGATGCACGAAGCTACTAGCCTAGTAGCCCTTGAACCAGATTGTGGGTTGCGGTAAAGCCAAATTATGTGCCTCAGTGGGCCTAAGAATCCTTGTCGGTGAATGGCAGGAAATACGGTAAAGCCAAGAAGTGGATTTTCTCTCCGTTGGGCATAGTTATTCTGGGATGGAATGCATGGTAAAGCCTAGAGAGTATGTCTCAGTGTAGGGCCTAGTGATCCTTGGATCACACTGTGGATGCACAGTAAATCCTAAGAGACTAGGAGGCACTCAAATTCCTCACTAGCGTAGGTGGAGAACTCCGGTGGCATCCACATTGATTGGTGTTTTTTGATGTGTTCTATGAGTTCCACATTCTTGCTTGGAATATGGCATGGGGTTGACTGGCTGAAGAGAGACTTGGCTCAGCCAATCTATGGTCGGGTGCAACGTGGTAGTCCCATATTCTTTTGGTTCATTGCATTTATTAATGAAAAAATTCATTCCCTTGATTTTCATGTGGAAATGTACTGATGTATATATGGATTTTGATGGCTGATATGTTTATTGTATTTCTATTCCTATTATGTTTTTTTATATGCACATTTACCCCGGAGGTTGTTACAGAGTGGTATCAGAACATGGTTCAAACACTTGGACTGGATGGGCCCTATCATAGGAAAAATGAAGAACAAAGGTTAAATTTTAGACCTTTCTGTCATATCTGTTATAAATTTTCTTCTGTGGAATATTAGAAGTCAAAATTTTTTCCATACTGGAGGTAAATCCCACTGATAATGTGGTAAAAATTTTAGACATTGGTTCACAATAATTTAGGAATTATGATATAAGGAAGATGACCTTCCTGAATGCACCTTTAAACATGTCATGTTGGCATTTTTGCAATAACTTTTCTTCTATAGGCTTTCAAAATCTGAAAAATCGTCCAGATTTAGGGAAAATTCCAAAGATTATGTGGTAAATATTTCAGATATTGGGTCGCAATATTTTATGAAATATGAGCAGAGGGGGTCGAGCCTTCTAAATGCTCCTAAAATGAGGTCTCAAACAGGTCACGCTGGCATTTTTGTTAGAAATTTTATTTTGGGCACTCTCAGGAGCTGAAATTTTTTCCACAATGAGGGGAAATCCCACTTATATTGTGATAAAAAATTTAGACATTTATGCACTATATTTTAGGAGATATGACTAGTGGAAGTCAAGATTTATGGATACTCCTAGAATTGTGCACCAAATAGGATTGTGTTCGTATTGTTGTTATAACTTTTCATCTATGAAATATCAGAAGCTGAAACTTGAACCATAGTGAGGGATACTTCCACTGATCATATGATTCAGTTTCCATAACTTGTACTACTACAGTTTAGGATATATGCATTGAATCATTCACTATATTAGTTTGCATGCAAAGTGTTTGATGAAATGCTTAAATGGTTCAATGATTAATTGTGTACACGCTATTTAATAAAATGCCCCAATGAGTATGTTGTGGTTGGGGATAGTATTGATGTGTAGTAGTATTGTTGTAGTTGATATATTCTTACTTGTATGCAAATAGTTTGCTATTTTAGTTTGCATGTAAAGTGTTTGAAGAAATGCTTACATGCAAATGTAATAGTATAGTAGTTGTTTGAAGAAAATATAAAAGTATGGTAATTGTTTGAAGAAAATGTTATTTTTTTAAGCTAGGATGGTATTGTGCTATGATAATATGGATGTAGTTGATCTATGTCTATTTGCATGCAAAGAATTTGAAGAGTTGCATGTAGGGAATTTGAAAGGTTGCATGCAAGGAATTTGAAAAGTTGCATGTAAGGAAATGGAAAAGTGGCATGTTTTTAGTTATTATGTTACAAGTGGAATAAGTGAAATGTTTGACTTAATCTCATGCAAAATGTGGGAGAAATTAAAATCAATTTATTTTCAAGTGTGGTTAAATTTAGTAGAGCTATGGAAATCACATTTCCATAATTGGACATTGGAGATTAGACCATTATAGTAGCTTCCTCCTTCTACCTTAGTGTGGACCATGGATAGTAAGGGGGTATGCTTATAGGTTGCTAGTATTGGTGAAAGATGATTTCAAATTAATAGACAAGATGTCTTGATTTTTAGAGCATGTGACTAACTATGTATGAATGATATGTCGCTTACATATTGATTTCATGATACCTACCTACTCACATCCTTGTATGTTAGGTTACATTTTTGAATATTTTGATTACATGTATCAGTCTTATAGGTTGATTACAAGAATTGATCACTTATGTTTGATTGCATGCATTTATGCATAGGTGTAGTTGATTTTGCATTGCTTATGCATATTGTTGGTTGCATGTGGCAATCTGTACAATGGAGTAATGGTTGTTTTCATGCTTGAGGTCATGGTTTATGTAGTTGATATGGTCATGCATTGATGACTGGACTCTAGCTAGAATGATGTGTATATGGTTTGGTACTCATGTGTTATATGTCCATATGCAGTGGTTATGCATGTATGGTATTGGTTATAGTATCCATGAATCGTAGGTCAAACATGCCTTGTGAAATCATGGTATGCAAGTTAGGTCATCATAGTTTTATTGGATGTTATAATGCTAATATGTTGGCTGAGATAGAGCAGAAGATGAAGATCATTATAATGAGGTTGCAGCATTGGACTTTGGGATAAGAGCATATCATCATAAAGGTACTGTATGTTTGACATGCAGGTATGTAAGTTAAGGATTATTATATGCATTAGGGTTATATACATTGGGTTTATGAACATGTATTTGATGTTATGGTTGCATTCATGATATATCTTAGATGGTTAGTGTACTTATATGCATATGTATCAGATATTCAAGAATGATAGTAACATGTAGTTGTATGCATTGCTATTGTTGTTTTATATTAGATAACCTGATGACTATGTTGTATGTTGTGGATGAGTATGATATATAGATTATTGTTATTATATGCTATTAACTTGATGATTAGGGTCATTTCATTAAGACATTGATGTTATAACTTGGATTGGTCATATGTGTGATGGTTATGTTCATTGCATTGAAGATCTTGATGTTATATGTGTTGTGTTAACTTGGTTTGACCTATGCAAATGGTTATGGTTGCGATACTCAGGTATGAGATGACATATTTGTGATATGGTGTCATACTAATCTAGATTGATCATACATATGTGATTATTATGCATGAATGGCATATGCTTATGAGCTTGTAATATGAACATGTTAGTTAGTTATTGTTATGGATATCATGATTTATGTTGACACGTTGTAAAGTCATATCTCGCTAACTAGATTGATTATGTAGACAAGATAGCCTCCCCTGAGGTACACTAAGGTGTGAATTTGCTTATGTATTATACTTGGTGTTTCATAGTTGGTTATGTCGTTTATTTGGTATTTGATTGTTTGGTGCCTATTATGTCATCTAATTGATTTATATAACATGGTATGTGTTAGTTTCGGTATCTTCATACCTCTATCAGTGATCAAATTTCTCTTTTGCACACATATTAGGTGTCTCATCTGATCAGCTGCATTCCATTAGGTCATGGATCAACTGATGGTATGGTTCAATTCAGATTTTTTCCATCATGACATATATCTTGCTAACCTCTGCTCATACTTTTCAGGTCATTTACTGTCATCCTGTTTCATTTTATTTACAAAAATTAGTTTTAGGGTTTTAGACTCACTATGTCTAGGGTTTGTCATTTTGGTCATCCAAAATTGGATAAAAGGTCAGCAGGCACATGAGGAGGATTAATAAGTGCATAGAATCATGAATTTACTGTTGATATGCTCAATAAATTTGTTTTACCTCAAAACTCTGTTTTGAGGTGAAAATAGAGTTTTTCCATTTCATGTACAAATTTCATGTAATTTAAGTGTTTCTATATGTAATAAGTTCGACAGCTACTCTTGGTCACCTTGCCAACTCTAGCCACTGCGAAAACAAAAGCTCCAAATGCATCAGTCCATCAAATGGTCAGGAAAAAGTCAAATTTCAAATGAAAAACAGAGTTTTTGAAAAAAAGTGACTAAGACTTTATAAAAGTGTGTTTGCAATGAGGAAAAATTAAAGTGCATCCATTTATAAAGTGAATTCATGTTAGCCATCCATTTCATTGTGCAAAACATCTTTGAAGAATCAAAATCACGATTTGGAGGAAAATCGAGTAAAGGAAGGAGAAAACCCTGTTTTTGTAGCAAATTGGCCTAGCACTACACATCAGAGGATTGGTGTTGCACATCAAATCGGTGCTATGCATCAGTCAGTTTCAGTGAGTGTAAAAATACAAAGGTGATGCGCATTAGGAAGGCGTTGTGCATTGGGCCTAGTGCACCGCGCATTGGCCAGGAAGGTGCCAAAATCACTCTAATTCACCCTAAACTCTCCCAAACACTGCATTTCACTCATTCAAGTAAGTTTTCATTGATATTGAGCTAAATTTGGTCTTCTTCATGTTTTCTTCATGAATTTTGCATCTTGAAAATCAAACCCTAGCTTGTCTTCATATATCTTCATCTCATTGCAAAACTTTCACTCCATAATAGAACCAACATCTTTTTTCCCTTTTCCACACTTCATTCCCCTAAATAAACCCATTAATTCCATTTTCCCTTTCCCATTCCCCTAAGAAAACTCACTCCTTTCATCAAAACCCTAAGTCCCTCATAAGTCAAAACCCTAATTTCCTAAACCTATCCCTTTATTCCTCTACTCCATTCCACATTTGCAAAATCTCTTCATACTCATTTCCTTGTCCCCATCCATTATCATTTTCCACCATATCATCATCACATCACATCCCTAAGTCAAACATCATGGCAAGAAGTAGTGAATCCAGTTTTGAAGAAGAAACACTTAGTGATAGCTCAAGGGAAAGAAATGTACAGCCCAGGAGACCTCACAAGGATGGAAAAATTATTAGGGAGGAACCTATTAGCATGACTGAACTCCTTGCTTTCCCTCTTGCCACCACATGTTTCAGATATCAGTCTTGTTTTGAGTTTTTTGAGATGGTTGAAAGGGTCAAATATCACCATGAGTTAGCAAGGCAGTTTGTCATAAACATGGAAAACAATGTGGTGCACCTTGCTGGGATCAATTTCACTCTTTCACCAGCTATCATTGCAGAAGCTACAAGAATGCCATATGTAGGGGAAAAGTGGAACAAAAGGAAGAATATAGTAAGCAACATTATGAACCATATATCAAGGCCAAATATCATCGTAAACTTAGAAGGGTGTTTCCTTTAAAATTCTTGGAGGACCGGTATGTTCCACTCATGAAACTTATCATCAAATACTTCGCATGTGAGGGTAGGTTCTCCAAAGTTTATGCCTACCATATTAGATTACTTATGCACTTCACCAGGGTCAGAATGATGAGTATTCCTTATTTCATATGTAATAACATAGAGAGGATGATTGTGATTGCAAAAAGAAAACCATATCCACAGTAGCTCAATAGTATTTATCATTTTGTTGTCATCAAAATTGTTGTTTTGCATCAGCTCACTCAATTGGGAGTGTCATGGGAAACTTTCATTGCCCATGAATGCTTCAAGGGGCCTCAAATATCTTGCAAATCCTCAAGAGGAAGGTGAACCTTCTGGGCTACAAAAAGAGCCTGAAAACAAAACAGAAGAGGCTCATGTTCCTGTGTTTATTACTTGTGAAAGAGGCACTAGGATGCTTTTTGCAGTTGCCAAATGAGAATTATCTCTACCAGGGGTGGAAGGGGTCTCGTTTTCTTCACCGGATCATAGGCAAATGCTATCTTCACCGAGGGTGAAAGGGGCTTTGCCTTCTTCTCCAGCTAAATAGGTATAGGGAAGAGACAAACGAAAGCAACAAATGCATGAAGAGGGATGTGATGTAGGAAAGTGTCCCCTCTACGGACAAAGGCAACCCCTCTAGCCCTAGAGTGGGTCTAGTCACAAACAAGGACAGATCAACAGTAGATTTCCTTAAACAGTCATAGTTGGAGGCCTACCTCAACCGTTGGTCGATGGAGTTCTGTTGCGCTGCTCCAGCTTTCACTTCCTTCTCCTTAATGAGTGATCAACCTAAAACAATGCAAAAGAAATACAACAAAGCACGTAATCAGAAAACAACAATGATCTATTTACTCACAAAGTCAAGAAGTCATGAGCTATCAAGTAAATTACATACAAGACATAGGAAAACATCATTTATTGTATTAATAATGAAATAAGAGCAGGCTTATAACCAAAGCCTTGACGTCGCAAGCCTTCTCAGAGGAATCCAGCTAGCATGTTCTTCAAGCATTCACTCTTTGAAGATGGATCTCCCAACATACAAAGTCTCTCTATCTCTCACTCATAATTTTTACATAAATTCAAGGGCACTTCACAACCTTCTAGAAGCTATCAACACTCTCACACTTGTCACACCCACACCAGCTATCTATCAAACTCAAAATCACTAAAAAAACTGCTTAATCCAAGAATTTACCAACTAGCTGATCATAGCAATGGTGAGTGTTTAAATAGGAGGAGGAGTCTCCATGAAAGGTGGAAGAGAGAGCTTATCCCCAAGGAAGGTAGCACAATTGATGGAACTGCCATGCCAGAGAGGGAAGGGTGACACAAACTATGCCAACAACCAGGTCTGGAGTCATCCAGAAGGCCGATTGTTGGAACAAATTTGCCCAATCTAGATCATCGCGAGTGTATAACTGAACTCCATCGCTGACATCGCTAGTAATTAATTGTCACTAAAGATATCAAATAGCCTTGCAATGGGGCATGAAATTGAACCGTCGTAGGAAACAGATGTACTTCCACACTGGAAGCATGGTTGGACTGTTCATGAGCGCCTTTCAGCACGTATATTAAGTCCATAGTCATGATGAGGCAGATAACTTAGGAAAAGTGGGTCAATTGGCAGCATAAGAGAGCATTTGTTTAATATGGGCATGGTTGAATTAGACACATGACATAGTAGAAGGACTACGAATGAAGGTAGTGACAAATTACTATGTAACGAGGGCCCTTCTGAAGGGAAAGACAAGGATTTTGTGTTTATTGAGGAGGATGACACTGATTTGGGCTCTCAAAGCTCAAGCCTCAAGGATATGATTATCAAAGAGAAGGAGGCTGAAATCCAAGCCTTATTACTTGACCTTGAGAGGGCCAAATGGATCATCAACTATCTTGAGCAAGAAAATAAACAACTGGAAGACAAGCAAGCTATCATGAAGCTACAAATAATTAGAGAAAATAGGTAAGAGGCAAAGAGAAAGAAAATCAAAATAACATCTCTTGAGCAAGAAATTGAGGCTGACCAAGAGTCATGGTTGGAAAGGGTGAACATTCACCTTGAGAAGATGCTTGAAAAAGATAACAAGGAAAAGAAGATGTTGCGCCATATGGCTTATCATTACTTAGCTCAGAATAAAATTTGCAAGACAAGGATGAATAAGCTAAAAGCTAAGTTAAGGAGAACCTTGAGGGCCAAGAAGGAACATGATAAACTTAGAACTTTGGCTAAAGCTTCATCAGCTCAGCAAAGTAGTTAGTAGGCTTGCTTTGGAGAAAGTTTGAGAAATTTTTGTCATTTCACAATTTTGTAATTAAAAACACAGGAATTCGGTGGCACTGCACATTACATTGGCTAATTATTTTGCAAAATGGCTTGCATTTTTGGATTCCTCATGGAAAATCAATGAAACCCACAAAGTTTCATAAAATTTTGAGGAGATCTGGGTCACCTAAAGGGCACAAACACCCTAAAAAATTCCCTCTCTGCCACTTTTTGGATCCATAGGAACTAGTCTTGGGAGAAATGATCTTTTGAGGGGAAAATCAACTCAAAATCAAAAAATTCAAAGTGTTCCAGAAGCTAGATAGGCAGAGCTTTCCAACAAGCTATCTTGTGCCTAATTTGGTGAAGTGGAAGGCCTTCAAAATCAGCCTTGAAATGGCATTGTGCATCAGGCTCAGGGCGTTGCGCATCAGGCAAATTTTTGCCATTTTTCCCTAAAAACTCAGAATTTCACCTAGTTTGACTATCAGTTGACTTTTTCTTTTCTCCTTGGTAAATTAATGATGTAATATGATGTAAATATGATGAAAAATGACTTGAGGTGGTAGATACATCAGTTAAAGGTGGTTTGAGGTTGGATGAATCAGTTTCCATAGTTTTAGAGGCAAGTTGTTCCACTGCCTATTTTCCAGTTCCTAGTTTAGATGTTGTTGAAACAGCTCCTTGACTCATGGATTCGACCCTTGATGGCTAGCATAGGTGTTTTGATGCCTATATCATGTACTTTCTTAGTCATTTGTCAAGGTTGGACTCTTGTGGATTCTTCAAGCTTCATTGTAAATCACTTTTGCAGTTTGGCAAGGAAATGAACCAGGGTTTTGCAATATTTTGTGGGATTCTTATGGTAATGTGTCTTGGCATTGTTTCTTCCTTTGTTATTTAGTCTCTCTTATGCGTATATGTTCCAACATCTATCTTTTTCTTCATAACTAAATGAATCAAGATTAATAGGTGGAATCCATTGATATTCAATGCTCTGCCTTGAGGTTACATTTAGTTTCAAATGTTTTCTATTGTTTGAAGAGGACTCATGAAACCTTGCATGCCCTCTCCAACTCCTCACCAGTCTTAGACTTACCATCACACCCATTTCAAAGTGCCAAAACATCTGCCTACCTCGCCCTACAGAACCCCCTGCAAATCTGAGTTAACTTCCCAGACCCAAAGCTGCCTTCTTCACTTGATCCAGCAACCAACCATCAAAATCAAACAAAATCCTTAGACCTAATATACCTAGCCTAAAATCAACATTTATTATCAGTCATCTCAAGCCCTAATTGCCATATTCTAACTAAGATTGACAAGGAGAGAGCCCTCTCCCGACCTGGTAGGGCTAGCTACCAGGATAAGTGTGGTTTGATGTTACTTTAGACCGACCTTCCTTAAGCTTGAGGTAGATTTAGGCCCTAAAAATATGTTTGCAAGTGGTTGAATGATTGATGAATTGCTTAATATGAGTATGTGTTCAAATGATTTTGTTTTAAGATGATTGTACTAAAATATATGTTTTGAGACAATTGATATGTACTTAAGTATAATAGGTGATAGTTGTAGTATTATGACTTATGACTATGAGTTGACTATGGATTATGACATGATTGTTAGTCTTGGTAATAGTTGATTTCAAATTTATAGATATGATTGTCTTGATATTTGGAAAATGTAGTTGACATGTGTGAGCATGATGCAGGTAGTTGCATGGCAAGAGAGGTTGCCATGAAATCTTGAAGAAAGCTCAGGTTGAGCTTTCCCTAGGAACCATGGGGATTGAGTCATGGTGTTTGTTGTTAGTCTTGTGCTTTTGGTCTTTTCTATTTTTCTTGTGCTTGATTTGCATATCCGTTTATGTCTAGAGTATGGCCATACCACTTTGTTTACGGAGTCGTGTTGTTATTGGTTTTCATGATTTTCTTATTGTTGTTATTTTCGTTCTTGCCTTTTATGTTTTGAGTCTAGGGAATTGGTTGGGAAAGAGGAAAGTTGATGGAAATTGGGAGAGATGTGTGGAACCCAACCGATGATATAATACCTAAATGAAGCTTTGTGCATGAGTAAGTGCAACGGAAGGTAAGACTATTACAATTGGTTGGATTGGTTGGGTCCATTGTGGTAAATGGATAGTAGCAGTACAGACACAAGAAATGTAACCAGAAAAGGTAAAGTAAATGGATCAGAGGTGTCATATGCTTTGGCTATGTTGGGAACTATTGTTCTCAATGCTTGTGCATAAATAAAGGAAGTTCTCTTAACCTAGACCTTATGTTATCTGGTAATTATGTTATGATCATGATTATGCTGATGTTTATATATGTATACATGAATGTATATATGTCGCTCTCTAACAGGATCATGATTGCTTTATGCTAACATTTATATATGTATGTATATATCCATATATCTATGTTATTGTCTGACAGGGCTTTCAGGTATCATTCTTGTGAAGGAATGATTGCTTATGTAGGAGAACAACATGAAGAGGTTCTTAGTCTACGAGGAATCAACTGGAAAGAGTAGTCACGAAAAATATATGAGGTCAGCATCATGTTGATATGAATTGATATTGTATACTTGTATTATGCCTATGTTTATGTTATGACAGGTAACACTGAAGGATACACTAGCAGAGTGAAAGTAGTGTGGTTTGTTACATGCTAGGATAAGCATAGATGAGATACTGGAAGCAAGGCTTCTTGGTAGGGATAGTGTGGTTTGGATGTGTGGTACTATTGTTGTGCATACATTGCATATGTTGTACATGTTGCATCTATGATGTGTGCACTTGTGGTGTTGTGTATACATAGCATGTGTACATGTTATTCATGCAATGTTATATACAGGATGATACAAATAGGGTTGTGTGAATATTGCATATGGGGTGTTGTATACATATTGTACTGTCTTCATGATGCATATGCGGCGTGTGTGCATATGGTGCTCTGTGCATGTTGGATATGTAGTGTTGTGTATAGATGATGCTATGTACATGTTGGATATGCAGTGCTATGTACATGTGGTGTTGCATGCATGTTGTACATATAGGGCTATGTACATATGGTGTTGTGTGCATGATTGTACAAGTCGTGTTCTGAGCATGTGGTGTTGTGTACATGTTGTACATAATGTGTTATGAGCATGTGATGTTGTGTACATGTCGTGCATGTGATGCTATGTACATATGGTGTCATGTACACATCATGCGTGTGGTACTGTGTACATGTGGTATTGTGTACACATTGTATATTGGTGTAGTGTACATGTGCCGTTGTGTACACGTTGTGCAGGTGGCGCCGTGTACATGTGATTTTGTGAACATGTTGTGCATGTGGTGCAGTGTATAAGTGATACTGTGTACATGTTGTACATATGGTACTAGTGTATGTGTGGTATTGTGTGCATATCGTTGATGTTGTATTATGGGCATGCGGTATTATGAATCATGAAGACATGGTATTGCGGTGCGTGTACTCTTTGTGTAGTAATCTATGTAGGCGTAAGTATTTAGGTGTGTCGTACAATGGGTGTAGGTGTATGAGTTGTATGGCATGTGTAGATGCATGTGTTGCATGGAGTTGCATGTCGTATGTGGTTGTATGTGTGTGATTCACACTATGCGTATGTGCACAAGGTTGAGGAGAAGGCACTGGATGTTTGTCGGGTGTGGAAACCAATCTAGTGTGTTACAAAAAGAACCAAGGTACAAGTAAGTATCGATGAAGGATAAGTATTGGTATTGTATTTTGGTTTTAGTATGCATGTGAATTATGATTATGATTTATAATCTATGATTCTAGTTTATGATCTATGATTTTGGTTTATGATGGTTACATGTGATTTATGATTATGATGGTTGTGTTTGAGCTAACCTGATGTGATATATTTATATATGTTGATTTGGTCAATATGCTAGTTTGACTTCTTGTGACAGGAAGCGAACAAGATTCCAAGTGTACCTTATTGACAAACTACCAACGAGGTATGATTTGAATTTATTTCACTTTATTTTGAATCTAATGGAAGTTATGTTCTTGGTACAGGAAGCATGAACATGCCTAGTTGAGTGGTCAAAATCAACTACAAGAATTAGCAGCAGCAACAAAGGAATTGAAACATGCAGCAGTTTGTTGGTAAAGCATGTCAGGAGCAGGGCCATTGTGGGACATTGGTACCCAATAGTGTCAATTGATTTCCATGAGCATGTTATGGCTAGTATGGTAGTTTTGAGGCAGGTATATGCCTTGGTTCTTGAATCTTCTAATGTGAGAAAGCCTTGCCAAGGGATGGATTGCCCGAGGTGGGGGTGCCAACAGAACTTGGAAGGTGAGTGACTGCATGGAAGGGGTGACTGGATTCCTAAGGGACTGTGTAGCAGAGAAGGGAAGGTCACAGATGGATTTGATTTGGTCATTAGCATTGCCATATGGAATCAGATGCACATTGGGAGTGCACCCTGGAACAATGAACTGGTAACTATTCACTGAGTGGCATGGGATGAGAGTGCTGAACATTGGATGCAGATTTGAATTTGCAGTGGATTCTGGAGTTCCTAGGAAGGAGGTGGATCTTAGTATTGTTTTGAGGGTGGAGGTGTGAGCCTCTAGATTCCCTTGTTGGAGATTCATATTATTTTATTTGTTGGTTGAGAAAATGTGCATATGTGTATATGTGATTATTGTAAATACCATAATTGGCTATGTTATAAAGTTCCATTACGCGTTATGTTGTCATGATGTTTTGATTTTTAGTAGATCTTTCATTGTAAATACTGCAACAAGCTATGTTATAAAGCTCCATGGCCAGTATGTTTTGTTTTCAATGGTCTTTTGGTTCTAGGTGTCATTGAACACTAAAGATGGCGTTCCCCCAAGGGGGAGGGTTCTGTAACAACCCTTGTGAAAATTCGATGTAAAAATATATAAATACCACGTATGATGGGACATGTATTCCAAGTTGAATGGTGGGCAGGACATCCTAGGGGGTGTTCATTTGGTTGTTTATGGCTAAGGAAATTGGCAAAGGCAATGGCTAAGGCATTAAATAGGCAAGGAGGTATTTTGGCACATTTATTTATGAAAATAATGGAAATTATGAGAAAAGGAAGGTAAAAGGTCACAGGTTGCATGTGAGGAGGAAAATGAAGGAAAATAATGGAAATTAGGAGAAAAAAGAGGTGAAAGGTCATAGGTTGCATGTGAGGAATAAAATGAAGGAAACTAATGGAAAATGAAGAAAATAGATGCCTCATTAATAAAAAGGATTCTAAGGATCAGCGGGCAAGACTTGGTCAGTTCATTTTTGGAGCTCTCTCATTATTCTCTCTCTCTCATATTCTTGGACACTTAGATTTTTCTTGGAGCACTTTAGCATTGGAGCAAGAAAGGAAAATAAGGCAAGATGAAACAAGGATCAAGCAGCTACAACCGGATTCATTGTAGGTATAAACTTGCATGTGTATTTTCCTTGTTAGATTTGGCATGCATGGGATTTCATGTGTTTCTTTTTCTACCATGGCATGGGTTTTTCAAGGTGTGATAATATTTTCAGCCTAGCCTTGCCATTTCCTGATAGTTTTAATGAGACGGGTTCTCTAATGTGTTTTGTGGGGCATGGCCGGATTGGATTCGAAGCTGAGTGGGGTGGATTTCTGAATTGAAAAACGCATGATTGTAGTGGTCCCTAAACCAGAATAAGGATGCACGAAACCGCTGGCCTAGTAACCCTGAACCAGACTGTGGGTTGCAGTAAAGCCAGATTGTGTGCCTCGGTGGGCCTAGGAATCCTTGTTGGTGAATGGCGGGATATACGCTAAAGGCAAGAGGTGGATTGTTGAAATGTGCAACAAGGAATGTTAAAAATAGAAGATGCTAAAAATAGCATTGCTATAAATAGTCATGTTATAAATAGAAATTCAACCATTGGAGATCTTAGCTACAATGGGTGAAAAGTGAAAGTGCTAAAAATAACTTTTCTAAAAATAGCATTTTGGGATCCCTTCTTATTTTAGTCAGTCCCTGGACTAAACATAGGAAGTAAAATTCGAATTTGATATTAACAGTAGTTTGTAAATTGATTAATTAATTCATCTTGAGTTAATTAGTTAAGGAATTATGAACTTGAAGTCTATATGAGGACATGTAACAGTTTCTCCTTTGATTGAGCGATTTATCCATCAGTTAAAGAGATAAGAGTGAGTTGTAATATTGATTTGTAATTAGTTGGCTCAGTTAACTCAGTCAAGTCCAGTTAGATTAATTTAACAGTTTGTTAAATTAATGAGAGTTCAGTTAGTTAATGCTTTCATGCATGTAACTACTATATTTTAGATAAATGAAGATTCACTCATGGATAATTCATGCATGTCAGTTCATTCAAAGACCCAGTTGAGATCAGATGGAGGGACAGTGTACTATCAGTTGCTAGGATATTCCTTGGTGAATATTCTTGGCATGCAGAAGGAATACTATTCCTTGAGGATTGCGCAGTTGGACTTGAGGTTACAGTGAGTGTGATGAGGCAAATTCACACATGTGATATCATTGGACCCCAATCAAAACTGTGCAAGGAAATAGGAGGCTTGGAAGGCTTGAGGAAGATATATTCTATGTCTATTGAGGCTTGAGGAAGATATATTCTATGTCTATTGAGTCTGTGAGTTGTATTGTTTGATTGCAAAGAGAGCAAGATAGCTTGAGAGCTGATTCTTTTTGTAACTTGAAAAATATTTCCACTTGTATGATAATATAGAGTTGGGGTTTTAAACTGGTGCTTTCCTAAGTGTTATATCTTCTGTGTTATGGTTGATTACTTCTGATTCTCAGTTGTATCTATTCATGCTTGATGTTGCTCATGTTCGATTAAGCTTCTGCTCAATTGTTTGTAGAAGTAGATCAAGTGTTTTGCTTTAGTACATTGTATTACCAGGTGATCTACAGTGGGAAAATCTACATGGTATCAGGGCAAAGGTGATCAAGGAAGAATAGTATACAAGCAGGAGAAGTTCGAAGTTTGGTTTCTGAATATTTAATTGATTTCTTATCACATTTATTTCACAGATGGCGTTCAGTGGTTTGAGACTCGAATATGCCCTTGATGGAAGTTCGAATTATATAGCCTAGAAGGATCACATGGAGACAGTATTAGAAGATGACAGTCTAAAGGACTTCATTGATCAAGAAGTCTAGAAGCCGACTGATGCTACTCAACTAGAGGAATGGAAAAAGTGTGTGGGTAGAGTAAGGAGAATCATCCTGGAGGGAGTTCGAGATCACATTGTCTCGAGCCTCTACGGGAAGGAGACTCTGTTTTTGATGTAGAAAGCATTGAAAGATATTTATCAAAATAACAGTGATCAGAGGAAGCTGGTGCTGAAAGATAAACTTTGAAAGATCGTGTGAAAAGGGTGACACAATCTCTATGTTCCTGAACAAGTTCACCACCTACAGGGATGAGCTTGGAAGTGTAGGGATCGTGACTGCTAATGATGACATGGTGAGTCTTGCACTCCTCGGTCTTCCTAAGAGCTAGTATAGTTACCAAAACTTGGTTAATGGAAGAGAAAAATTGCCAGATTGGGAACGACTTTGGTCAGATCTAATGCAGGAGGAGATAAGGTGAAGCACCCAGGATGGATCTTCATCAAAACAAGATGATGAAGAAAATATAGCTTTAGCGAGTAAAGCTAAGAAAGGCAAAGGGAAGGTATCCCAATCCAAATCTTCTCATGGAGGGAAGAAGGTTGACAAGTTGAAAGTGTGATGCTTTCACTGTCATGAAGTGGGCCATTATGCTATGAATTGTCCACAGAAGAAATACAACAAAGGTTCCTCAAAGGGATTTGATGGTGATGCACTAGCTTCACAGTTTGAGCTGGATTTCTCACTTATCGTATGCATGGTTTCATCCAAGGTTAGATGTGTTTGGTACCTAGACAGTGGAGCTTCTTTCCACATGTCGGGTGACAAGAATCTTTTCAATACATTGGAGGAGAAGGATATCCAGATGCAGATCGAGATGGGCAATGATGGAAAGTATTGTGTCTCCGATGAAGGTACAGTTGTGTTTCAGAGGGATCATGGGGCTCCTCTCACCCTATCTGCTATTAAGTATGTACTAGGTTTGAAAAAGAATCTTGCGTCTATTGCTATGCTAGAAGATAAAGGCTATGATCTAGTCTTTAGTAAAGGAAATGTTTTCCTAAGGCATATCAACACCAGATAGACGAAGCGAATTGGGGTTCGAGTAAAGAATCTCTACAAGCTGGAGGTAGATGACTGTGCTGCACTGAGTTCCAAAGAAAAGGTGGTGCAAAGCCAAGATGTTGGCAAGCTATGGCATAGAAGACTAGGCCACTTGCATCATGGGGCCTTGAAGATCATGCAACAAATTTCTACTGACTTACCCAAGGGAAAACTGGAGCTAACAAATACATGCAAAGGATGCACCCTAGGTAAGTATGCAAAAGCTTCATTTCAGTATCAAGATAGTAGAGCTAGAGCAATCTTGGAGCGAGTTCCCTTAGATGTATGTGGACCATTCTCCACAACCTCCACCAATAAGCAAAGGTACTATGTTATTTTTATTGATGATTTTTCTCGTAGATGCTAGATCTACTTTATGCAAAAGAAGGATTAGACCTTCTTGAGGTTTCATGAGTTTAAAGCCTTAGCAGAGAAAGAATCAGGAAAGAAAGTAAAAGCCTTGCATCGTGACAATGGTGGAGAGTATGTTTCCAAACAGTTTAAAGACTTCTATGCAACATAAGGAATTAAATGGGAACTGACGACACCTCATAACCCACAACATAATGGGGTGGCCAAAAGGAAGAACAGATCTATTGTGGGAGCAGCTCGAGCGATGTTGCATGAACAACGCCTACCACTCCATCTGTGGGCTGAGGCAGGCAATACAATAATATACCTTCAGAACAGAAGTCCTCATCGTATCTTGGGGATGAAGACACCTATGAATTCGTTTTCGGGGAAGCGACTAGATGTGAGTCACTTTTGCATCTTTGGATCACCATTTTCTGTCATGTGACCAAAGATGCTCGAAAGAAGCTAGACCCAACAGCTGAGTTGGGGATACTTTTTGGGTACACATATACACCCCACAACTATCGTGTGTTTCTGCCTGCCAGTCAAAGGACCGTAGTGTGTAGGGATCTGAAGTTTGACAAGTAGAGAGCCATGTGAGTGTCACTTGAGAGGGAGCTCAAGTTGCATGGTGATGAGGAACTTTTAGTTCCAAAGGAGGAGGAGCCTCCTGATGATGTGGATTAGCCACATGCAGAGGATCCAATAATGGAGACCACCACTCCTAGAGAGTCCTCCAGAGACGGGTGGAAACACTCGTGGGAAGCTGACAAATTGATGCTAGATGCGAGAGAGAATGTGGGGCAGCCATCCTCTCAGCGTAGATAGAGGAGATCTCCAGAGAGATACACTGCCTACATGGCCCTAGTTGGGGAGTGTGTAGTGACCAAACCTTCTTCTTTTCAGGAGGGAGTGTAGCAACTAGTCTGGGTTGATGCAATGGTAGAAGAGTACGATTCTATCATACAAAATAATGTGTAGGATGCTGTCCCTAGACCTGGGGACAAGTAAGTGGTTTGTTCCTGATGGCTTTACAAGGTAAAGTAGGTAGCTGATGGAAGTGTTGAGAAACACAAGGCAAGGTTTGTTGCCTGAGGTTTCGCATAGGTTGAGGGGATTGACTATGATGAGACCTTTGCTGCTGTAGCAAGATACTCATCTATCAGATCAATGATAGCTCTATCAGCTCAGATGGGTTGGAAGACCCATCAGATGGATATCAAGATGGTGTTCCTCAATGGGAAGATTGGGAAAGAGGTATACATTGAGAAGCCTAAAGGATTTGAGACCTTCGATCGCTAGTCGCATGTTTGCTGGCTCAAGAGAGCACTATATGGGCTAAAGTAAGCACCCCGTGCTTGATATACTAGGATCGACAACTATTTGTCCAGGTTGGGCTTCACCAAGAGTGAAGAAAACACGAACCTTTACCACATCATGGTAGAAGGTAAGCCATTTATTATTGTACTTTATGTCGATGATCTGATTTTGACAGGTGATGATCAGCTAATCAAATCTTGCAAGGAGGACCTTGTAAGAGAGTTTGAGATGAAGGACATGGGTCTCATGCACTACTTTCTAGTCATGGAAGTGTGGTAGAAAGATGGGGAAGTATTTGTGTCTCAAGGCAAGTATGCCAATGAGATACTCAGGCGCTTTCACATGGAGAAGTGCAAACCCATGCAGACTCCTCTAGCTGGGAACTGGAGGAAGGAGGATGCTACTTTAGGTGAGGTAGTAATTGCTACTATTTATCGGCAGCAGGTGGGTTCACTTATGTATTTGGTGAACACACGACCCGACTTATGCTTTGCGGTGAACCAGCTGAGTCAAGCTATGGTTCAACCTACCAAGCTATTTTGGAAGGCAGTGAAGCATGTGCTGAGATATCTCAGAGGCACTACACAGTACAGATTATGGTATAGATGGACAAAGGGAGTGAAGCTGCAAGGCTTCATGGATGCAAATTGGGCTGGTATTCCATCAGACTGGAAGAGCACTTCTAGAGGAATCTTCAACCTTGGTCCAGCCGTAGTTTCTTGGTATAGCAAGAAACAGAGATCAGTTGCACTTAGCTTAGCAGATGCTGAATACATGGCTGCTAGTCAGGTAGCATGCGAGGCCATTTGGATGTGGAAAAAAATTCTAGTGGGATTGTTTGGTCAGATGATGGACCCTACAGTGATATACTGTGATAATCAGAGTTGCATAAAACTCTCTTAGAATCCAACATTTCATGACAGGTCCAAGCATATAGATATCTGTTACCATCATCTACGAGACTGTGTGGTCAAGAGGATCATGATGTTGCAGTATGTTTCAACCGAGGAGCAGCATGCAGATATTTTGACTAAGGCATTGTCAAAATGCAAGTTTGAGTTCCATAGAGATAGGATCGGGTTTACTGATAATCCCTTTCTTGTTGAGAGGGAGTGTTGAAATGTGCAACAAGAAATGTTAAAAATAGAAGATGCTAAAAATTGCACTGCTATAAATAGTTGGGCTATAAATAGCATTTCAGCCATTGGAGATCTTAGCTACAATGGGTGAAAAGTGAAAGTGCTAAAAATAACTTTTCTAAAAATAGCATTTCAGGATCCCTTCTTATTTTAGTCAGTCCCTGGACTAAACATAGGACGTAAAATTCGAATTTGATATTAAGAGCAATTTGTAAATTGATTAATTAATTCATTTTGAGTTAATTAGTTAAGGAATTATGAACTTGAAGTCTATATGAGGACATGCAACAGTTTCTCCTTTGATTGAGGGATTTATCCATCAGTTAAAGAGATAAGAGTGAGTTGTAATTAGTTGGCTCAGTTAATTGAGTCAAGTCCAGTTAGATTAATTTAACAGTTTGTTAAATTAATGAGAGTTCGGTTAGTTAATGCTTGCATGCATGTAACTACTATATTTCAGATAACTGAATATTCACTCATGGATAACTCATGCATGTCAGTTCAGTTAGAGACCAAGTTAAGATTAGATGGAGGGATAATGTACTATCAGTTGCTAGGATATTCCTTGGTGAATATTCCTTACATGCAGAAGGAATATTATTCCTTGAGGATTGTGCAGTTGGACCTGAGGTTACAGTGAGTGTGATGAGGCCAATTCACACATTTGATATCATTGGACCCCAATCAAAACTGCACAAGGAAATAGGAGGCTTGGAGAGCTTGAGGAAGATATTTTTATGTCTATTGAGTTTGTGAGTTGTATTGTTTGATTGCAGAGATAGCATGATAGCTTGAGAGCTGATTCTTTTTGTAACTTGAACAAGATTTCTACTTGTATGATAATACAGAGTTGGGGTTTTAGGCTGGTGCTTTCCCAAGTGTTATATCTTCTGTGTTATGGTTGATTACTTCTCATTCTCAGTTATATCTATTCATGCTTGATGTTTCTCATGTTTGATTAAGCTTCCGCTCAATTGTTTGTAGAAGTTGATCAAGTGTTTTGCTTTAGTACATTGCATTACTAGGTGATCTATAGTGGGAAAATCTACATGGATTTTCTCTTAGTTGGGCCTCGTGATTTTGGGATGGAATGCATGGTAAATCTTGGAGAGTACGTATCGGTGTAGGGCCTAGTGATCCCTTGATCAGACTGTGGATGCACGGTAAATCCTGAGAGATTAGGAGGAACTCAAATTCCTCACGGTGTATGTGGAGAACTCTGGTGGCATCCACATTGATTAGTGTTTTTTGATGTGTTCTATGAGTCCCACATTCATGCTTGGAATATGGCACGGGGGTGATTGGCTGAAGAGAGACTTGGCTCAGCCAGTCTATGGTCGGGTGGAATGTGGTAGTCCCATCTCCGATTGGTTCATTGCATTTATTAATGAAAAAAAAATCATTCCCTTGATTTTCATGTGCAAATGTACTAATGTATATATGGATTTTGATGGCTAATATTTTTATTGTATTTCTGTTCCTATTATGTTTTTTATATGCACATTTACCCCAGAGGTTGTTACATCTTCCTTCACATGTAAAATATTTCATAATAAGCTTCATTAAAGAGGCATACTTGTTAAGGAGATGTCTAAAAGGATAACTTGTTTAGAAGTCTCTCTAACATTAGGTTTTAGGATAATCTTATAATCATCAAGGTGTAATTCCATGCATTTGAACCAAGTGTCACCGTGATTGGGAATACCAATGGCTGAAGAAATAATATCTGTTGAAATGCTGAACTCTATACCTGTTATGACAGCCTTGTCTATGTTGAAATTTTGGGTAAAAAGGCTTGTCAAAGGAACACTAGAACCAACCTCTGCAATCTTGTCACAAAAATTCATACAACCAACATTTCTGAAACATCTTTGGAAAATTGGAGAAGGATTGATTTCTCTTAGGTTGGATGGCTCAAACCTTGAATGATGTCCTCCCTTGTGCACTTTCTTTTCACTCTCTCATTCAATCTCCATTAAATTTGTTGAAGGATAATACCCTAGCCATATGATGTTGATAAAAATTATGTGGGATTTTTCTCAAAGGTGAAAACATAGTGGAAGGCTATGGTTTGATGAAATCAATGATGAGTATTGAAATGATAAGAGATCTTAAGTTAGGGTTTCATGGATGATAGATGATAGTGGTAAATCAATATAAGCTAGGTTTCATTCACCAAAATCTTTGCTGGAGAAAACCCTGAGAAGAAATCAATTTATCTTGATGAAATTCTTTGAAATGATGATGTAGATGATCACTTACTATTTGTAGAGGCTTAGGAGTCCTTAAACAATCTTTGGAAGCTGGAAGAATCGATGATTATCTTGAAACCAAGAAGAAATCCAAACACTGTGAATTTCCCAAAAGGGTCGCACTATGGGTCGCTCCTTGGGTTGCACTGCCAAAAAGGTCGCGCAAAGAGTAACAATGCTCAAAAAGGTCGCTAGAAAGGTCGCAACTCTTGAGAAGGGTCGCACCTCTCCCAAAATGCAACAAAACCCTCAAATTTTCACAAATTTTTCTCCTTTTTGAGTCTGCATGATGATGACTGAGAGATATTGAGATTTTTAAGAGTGAAAATGAGTTAAAAAAATACTCATCTTACCCTTTTAAACTCGAATTTGGAACCTTGACACTTTATAACCTTTGAAATTTGAACCTTTGTAACTTTATTGTCTTTCTTGAAACATTGGATGTTTTTGGAAGTCTAAACTACAACCTTTGGAACTTTGAAGTAATTATTACATATAAAAACATAAAATTACATTGGAAATAAAAATTTATTGAAGAGACTTGCTTATTACGACTCCTCCTTTGTCGTATTTTATGAATGAAATGAAAGTTTTAGTGACCTTGAAACCGTAATGACCTAATGGAGACATTGAAATGAATGAAATCATGATGGTGATGACTGACATGATGATGATAGTCAAACTCAGATGACCATAGAGGTGTTCAGAAATGGCACATCCAAAAGCATAATGATAGTGACCATAACAAGGAAATTTGTGAAGGAGTATTTGACAACCTAGACATACTGACTAGTGACCAAATTTTTTGAATGGAATACCTAATGAAATGACAAAACATTGACTTTAAACCCTAATGGACATTCTGAAAGAGAAAATTTGATCACTGGTGGAAGGAAAAAATGACTGACACTAACATATAGGATGATGAATCAGAAAAGATAGAGACTCGTTCAAGAGATCCTTCAAGGTATGTATAAGTGAATCACCTTGATAATCAAACTATTGATGATAAAAGTGAAGGAGTTCAAACAAGGAAGAAACATGTAAAGAAAAAATATTACGCTCAAATTCCCATGTTGTCAAAGATTGAACTAATGAATTTTTTTGAAGCAAGCAAAGAAAAACACTGGAGAGATGTTACGAATGAGGAGCTACATCAGATTGAAAAGAAAAAAGCCTGGGATTTGACACCAAGGCCAACATGAAAGAATGTCATAGGTACAAAATGGGTATTCAAAAATAAGATGAATGAACAGAGACAAATTATTAAAAATAAAGAAAGACTAGTATGCAAGAGTTACTTGTAGGTAGAAAGTCTGGACTATGAAACTTTTGCACCGGTGTCGAGACTAGAGGCAATTAGAACATTTTTTGATTTTTCATGTTATAAAGATTTCAACATATACCAAATGGATATGAAGTATGAATTTTTAAATGGAGAACTTGAGGAGGAGGTCTATATAGAAAAACCTAAGTGGTTTTATTATCATATAATCCTAATTCTGCATGCAGGTTAAGAAAGGCAATGTATGGACTCAAACAAGTACCAAGGGCATGGTACTTCAAATTGGAGAAATATATTAAAATTTTTTTTCAAAAGAGGTGTATCTGAAAATAACTTGTACATTAAGTCAAATGAAGATGAATCTATGATTGTGGTTGTCTATGTAGATGATATAATGTTTGGAAGTAACAAATATTGTTCGATACAATGGTTCTTCGAGGAAATGAAATCATAGTTCGAGAGGTCAATGATTGGTGAAATTTTTTACTATCTAAATTTGCAATCTTACAAAAATCAGAAGGCGTATTTATCTCTCAAGAAAAGTATCTAAAATAAATGTTGAAAAAGTTCAAAATGGAGGACTCTAAACTTGTCACAACCCCCATGATAGTTGGATGCAAGTTATCTAAAGATTATGAGTCACGTAAAGTTGATAAGAAATTATACAGATCTATGATAGGTAGTTTATGATATCTAACCACATCTAGACCAGAGATTATGTTAGTTGTGGGACTTGTATCAAGATAGCAGTCAGAACCAAAACAAAGCCACCTTATTACAACAAAAAGAATATTCAGATGCTTAAAAGGAACAACAAACTATGGACTACAATACCCAAAAGGAAAATATTTATCATTGACAACACACGCAGATGTAGGTTGGTCCAGCTGCATAGATGAAAAAAGATTACAAGTGGAGGTGAATTTTGTTTAGGAGAACCATTGGTTGCTTGGCTAACGAATAAGAAAAACTGAATATCCTTATCTATTGTAGAAACTAAATTCATAGCAGTTGCAGCTTGTTGCACACAGGTCCTTTGGATGAAGCAAACTCTACAAGACATGAAAGTAATTTACAATGAACCTATTCCTATTAAGTATGACAATATGAGTGCAATAAGAATCTCAAAGAATCCAGTGTTACATTCAAAGACTAAGCATATCCCTATAAAGTATAATTTCCTTATAGAACAGGGGGATAAGTAGAAAATGAAATTGGAGTGCATGTCTACTAAGGAGCAAATAGCATATATATTCACTAAGCCCTTGGAAAGAGAAACATTCGAATATCTAAGGATCAAATTAGGGATAGTTCCTGCTCCCTCTTCTCATTAGTCTCACTTCAAAAAGGAGATTCAAAGGACTGTTGATAAAATGAAAAAGGAAAACTATCTGAGGGGGAGAATCTATAGTTATCTTATCAATAGAAAAAATAATAAAAGAATAAATCAATGTTGAGTGTCAAGACTTTCAAGTAGCCAGAAAAGCATCATGAATAAAAACCAATTTGTATTTGTAGAACTAGGCCACATTTATTATGAAAGACACCATCAAGAAGTTTATATTTGTATGCAAAAATATTGTGCAAGAAATGTATATATGAAAAAATGAGTAAGCATGTGCAAAATGCATATGATTTATATTAGCATCTTCATACCTAGTAAAAACAAATTGAATCCGAGTCTAGCTCAAAGTATTTTTTTTTTTGTCATTAGAATTCCTCTAGAAAATTTAGCCTTGATTACTCTAAATATATAAAGTAAAAGTAAAAACAAGTGTGATGACTTCAAGCTAAGAGGAGAAGAATATATATATCCTTCGTTTTTATATCTAGTTACTAAAATCGTTCATCATGAAGTATCATGTGAATGACATCTAAAACATATTGTATTGAAGCTACATTGATAAATTCATTATTGCTTGAGACTTCATACATATATATGCAGAAGTTAAGCACATACTATATTTCTAGAGCAAATAAGTCTAAAGATATCTACTATGATTTATGAGACAAGTAGAAACAGGGTTAATAGGCATGCTGGATGAAAATCACAAGGGTTGATGTGGCCCCAATACCAAAGTGAGGCTATGTAACTGCACAAGGCCATTAAGTTTGACTCATGGTATAGCCCCAACAAGAATTTTGACTATAAAAGTTGATGTAAGACGAGAAAATGACATGGAACTAATGTCATTGAACAAGAAAAGTGTCTCATTTACTTCTAGGGATGAAGAAGCTCAAAAGAATTTTCTATATAATGGAGTAGCTAAAGCAAGTAATATTTTGGTCCATATTGGATATGAGAAAGAGGAGTGGCCTTGCTTTGTGAAATATGAAGAGCCAGGTACTAAATCAATAGAATATTGAATAGAACAATAATAAGAACACCATCTAAAACTCTAGGAGAGGTTCCATATCTTGAGGTGGTATTTATGCATATGTATGCCCTATATTATTCATTAATATTGTATGCCCAAGAATATTTATTTTGCATGGAAAGGGACCTACCAGCAAAATACAAGAGGCATTATGCATATAGGCTGAGTGATGAGCTCATACATGAATCTACATCAAGCTTATTTTGTTAAGGAGAGTTGGGTGAAAAAAGACGTGATAAAGACTATACATAGAGATGAATGATAAAATTCTATATGTAGAAATGATAAAACACACTCCACTAAATCTTGAATCTCTCAACCTTATTATATCCAATATTCCACCAATTTCTACACTTGGAATCTATTCACAAGAGCAATTATAGAGAACAAGTTTTGTAGAGAAAATATCAACAAAGAAGTATAATCATAATCAACATCATGAACTCAAGAAGGATCTATAATGAGTAATAGAGAATTTGTTTGATGACTTGGGTGGGAGTAGAAAAAAGAATTAGTAGTTGATTGTTTCAAACATGTATTGGCCAAGAAATAAAGAAGAGTAGAAAATTCAAAGAATAGTTTCGATGGGGAAAAGCTCAAATCCAAGCTTCAGACTTGGCTCGAACACGATGGGTTCCAGTGGAGCTCAGGTGAAATGCAGAAGAATTTCATACCACCTTACAGTCAACATAATTCAATTTAAATATTTAAAGAAGTGAATCTTTGGAATGAACTTTCAAAGCCATTCCTTTGTGTTAAAGGTAAAAAGAATACATAGAAGATAATGACATATGAATAAATTCCAATGAAAATGTAAATACATATGTAGAGATCAATGAGACATACCACACACAATAGTAGAGAAGAAATAAATCTCAATGATGTCAAGGCCAAGTACTTAACATAGAATAATACAAAATGAAGTGAAAAGCTAGTTGTAATGACTATAGAGGCAGAGATGACAGACACAAAGGTAGGAAGTAGTGGTGACAGGCATAGAGGCAAAATTGATAGGAGATGAAAAAATGATAGAGACATAATCAATAGAGGTGGAAGCGACATGAATACAATGGAAGAATGGATAAAGCATTGTTTGGATGGAGCATTACGAAGTGGGATACCTAATGGAATTGTAATGAAGAGAATTGGTTTCAAAACATTATAATGCCAGATGGATAGATCATGTCATAATAGGTTGTATGCATTTAGGATTTGAGATAGTCATAATGTATACATTATGGATACCTAAAAATTAGCAGTGCATATGTTAAGTGTTGAAGATTAGGTTAGGAAATTATGGTTTTATGCCATAATTCATATTTAGAATAATTTTATTACTGTTGCATCATATTCATATTATTACATGGTCCATCTCATTAACATGTATTTTAACATATATTGGTTACATATATATGTTAAAATATATATCAAATCTACAAATCTATGAGATCATTTCACTTCAAATTAGAAAATTATAATGCACCACTAAATGTGAATGGAGGCAACAAGTTAGAGTTGCACCAAGTAAGGATCTGCCATTAGCTCTGTATTTTGGTTACGTTCAACAAGTTCATGTCACATGGGTTCATCTTGGTATGTGCAAGTTTACAACCAGAGTAATAAAAAATCTCTAATTTCATTATCCTTTTTATAACATTGTTCTAGCTCGGCCTTCTCATTAGTAAATTGATTGATATTGATCTCTATTTTAAGAGAGGGTATTCCTAGATAAGAGAACTATGATCCTTCTGAAAAAGTGCAAACGCCCACAAGGAATTGGTGCACATTCCAGTTTAGCTATTTTGTTATCATTGGAGGCCAAAGGCAAACTATTTCAAAAATTTCATATGGGCACATCAATGGTCCATATTCATGTGATGTAACTCAATCATGTTGGAAAAACCACTTGTAAAGTATTTGACTTGCATAGATAAAAAAGCACATGATTTGAAGAGCCCAAAATTTCCATCTTAGTGTAGTTGAATTCTCTGAAACTTAAATTGCAACATGAAAAACATTCAGGGATCAAACATATTTAACTTTGTGAATGGTTGAAAACAATCAACTTTTAAAATTAATCCTCAAGATCTAAATTCAATTTCAACCTCATCAATAACTTTGAGTGGTGTGCAATTCCCATTGAAAGA
Source organism: Pinus taeda (assembly GCA_000404065.3). NCBI lineage: Eukaryota > Viridiplantae > Streptophyta > Pinopsida > Pinales > Pinaceae > Pinus > Pinus taeda. Next base: position 235,702 of record APFE031439578.1, read on the forward strand.
AGGATTGATAAATTGGCATGATCAGCTAACTATGATCGAGAGTGTGAGACAGCCAAGGCTAGTTCCTTGTATATAAAAGATGTGATTTTTTATGGTGAAAGTTCTTTGAGAGTCATTTAGAAGCTCAAAAAATTTAATAATTGTTTTTTCAGTGAATTGTGGATGAGATTTTTTTTTGAAGACTTAATAATGTTACTTCTGAGACCGCCTTTCCATTGATTTCAAAGGGGGAGGTAAACAGAGGTATGGAGATGCAGAGATATAAAAAGGATAATTTTTAGAACAAAGGACAAAGAGGGGAAGGAGACAATATTGTCATCAACTCCAAAGTGGGAGAATGTTGGTAATGTTGACATTGATCTCAAATGGTAATGAGCTATGTTGATTAGTTATGTTAATGTTAAGGTTTCTTGACATTGCAATGTTGATAGATATTGTTGATTTCTTGAGGTGCAAAAGTTTATTAAAGTGATGTGAAGTACAAACGCTAACTAAGTGATGTGATGTACAATGGTGTGTAGGGCTAATAAAATGAAGGTTGATCCAATGTTACAATATATATTTTATAAACAAATTAAATACATGGCACATGAGAGCTGGAGAACAATGTTTAGAGAAATTGATATTTTCATTGAATATTTATATTGAACTTACATTTAAAATCCATATAGTGCAATCATTATTATTGGCTTATATTATTTTAGATATTCTTAGTGTTACAAAATTCATAACTAAATTTCAGATTTGGAAATAAAGAGGCAGATTGTGAACATCTCTAGAAGACCAAGTGATAACTCTTCAATTTGAATTTCTGCATGGAATACAAACAATTAGCAACTCTTTGTATATAAAAGATGTCATTTTGAGTGAAATATAATTTTTCTATATTTCGTATTTGTATGAGAGAGTCTATGAACATCCTGATAATGGGAGAAGGGAAAGAATAGAAAAAGAGAAGTAGATTTGAAGAAGAGAAGCAGAGAGGAGAAGTAGCAGAAAAGATGATAGAAGATTATTTCAGAAAAAATACAAAGACCATGTAACCAACAAATCTAATTTGTAATTTGATTGGGTAATTGTAGTATCCTTTAAAGTTTTAGGTTGAAAAAGAACATGTTGGAGCCTATTGAGGTAGTAGTGTCCTGTTGGTTATAGCCTGTAGAAAATTTATGGGAGTTGGAGCTCCCTTGCCAGTTGTAACTTGTCGAAGAAATTGAGGTAGCAACCTCCTATAGGTTGGATCTGTTTTGGCTGCTACAAAACCCTCGATAATTTTGGCCTACGTTCAATTTCAGAGCCTTACTTGGTCTTGTATATTGTCATTCAAAAAATTGAAACTCATTCGATGTTTTTTCTTGAAGTATTTCAGTCCCTTTTGCAAGAAAGGAAAAATGTTGTATTTTCGCATGTTCGCTGTTGCACAATGTGTATATGATTATTTTGGTGGTTTCAAGGGGTCATATTTGTGTAAATGGGTTGATATAACCTTGTAAACATTTGTCACACTCATTTATAAAGTTTTAAGAATTGTCACACAAGTGTCATCACAGTTGTCACAAAGTGTATCTTTAGTGTCGCACTTGTCGTAAGTGGTCATAAAGTCATTTCACTAAGGGAAGTTTGTTTTCACGTGTCCTGGATGATCTATGTTGTTGTATCATAAAGTATTCTAAGTATGTGATCATAGTCAAGTCTTATCACTTTTCACATTATCCTCACTGATCTCACACTTAGTAAATTTCAGAAAAACTTTTTGACCAAGAAAACCAGACTCATCTGGCCTTCCTAAACTATGCATTGTGTAGTCTCACCCCTCTAGTTGTGACCTTTCCCCTTGAAACTACACAATGCATAGTTCCTACCTCATAGGACTATTGCATTGTGCAGTTCCAGTGCTTAAGCCCGAGCCTTGGCTCCCATATTTGTGCCATCCATCTTCCTAGTCTGGCCTCAACTGCACATTGTATAATCCCTAGCCTCAAGATTAATCCTCGAGCCCTTGAGATGTGCAATTATGCAACGATCCAGTTTCCTATGTCTCTCAGAACTATGCAATGGGTCGATCCAATGCCCATCCTCTCATCCTGTCTCATTGACCTTCAAAATTGTGTAGTTTTCTCCCTCAACCTAGCTTGTGTTGTGCATTATGTAGTCTCAAGCCTCAAGGCTCACCCTTGAATGCTTGAAGTGTGCAATTGCATAGTCACTGATCCTATCTCCTAGTTTGTCACTCGGTTCTAGCTCAATCAATGGATCAACATCTGTTGTCTTAGACTATGGGTTTTTATTGAACTGATCTTGGCTCGTCATGAGTGAATTGCAGATGCAGGTATCTTATCATGCCATGGCAAGATGATGAAGAAGGAGATGAAGAAGGGAACAATGTTGAAATACCTCTTTGTAACTGAGTATGGAAGTTGATCAACCGAGAGAAAGAAAAGGGGCACTATTTTGCGGCCACAACTCAAGACTTGATATCATTGAAGACTCCTTAATATCAAGTCATACAGAGGTGGATAAAATGACACTATCAAGAAAACACATAACAAGAAGCACCAAGAGTGGATTGACATTGCCATATCGTCAAGAATTCCATGTCAGCAGTGTCATGTCATGAATTGTCACATGCCACACCATATTATGGATTATGTAAATTATCTATTTGAAATGTATTGAAAAGTGGAAGTCCAAAAGACACATTCAGAATATGAAGAGTCATGTAAAGTTGAAAAGTCATAGCAAGTCAAAGAGTCATGAGGGCTTTCAAAGGGTCACAAGGAAGGTGAAGCATCACCTCGTTGGTTATATATACACCCTCATTATATAAGGAAAGGAATTTTCACCTTGACTCCTCCTGCATGGCATTAGAGAGACAAGCTAGTTCTTTTGAGGAGCAAGGAGTAGCTCCAATGCTCCACTATTAGAGCTAGTGGTGTTCATTGTATACATGTGTCTTAGAAATTTTACTTAATATAAGAAGCCTCAAGGACAACATGTTCTTCATGCATGAATTATGAATATTTGTAATACTATTATATGGATGTTTGTAATTCATATATGCTTTCATCTGTGCTAGAGTAGTTGAACATTTCGGTTATTTTAGTACTTATCATATTGAGAATGTGTTATAATTGTTACTATTGTTGTCACATCCTTGTGGAATAGTCCATTGGATATTATACATATGTCTCTTGTTGATTGTTTGTATTAACCATCCCATCTTTGTGGACTATTCTGTTAGATGTTAGATGGATCCTTCTTGGTTACATGTGTCTCTACTAGGGTGGTACTATTACCTATTTTTTAGAGGCTCACTTTATTTTCTCCCTCTTTAGTAGAAGAACTTTGACACTTACATCGGAACATCCACTAGGCACATTCACTTGCTTTTTGAAGGAACATTTGCATTCCTCTCTCTTGCTAATAGTTAGAGCCAAGGAAAATCTTTAAGAAACTATCAATCAGACCATATTTCGTATGGGGCTCCTATCCCAAATGGTGTGGTCTAATTGGGAGCACATATCGGGGAGATCCCTTGAATGTTCGTGGGTCCAGCTCCGTTAACATTTCTGGCGCTAGAATGAGGATAGCCATATTTTTATGGATTATAACCTCACCCGCCCAAATATTAATTCCTCTAGTCAAGGAAGTAATATCCCCAACACTTCCCCTATGCATATTCCTGACATTGGTAATACTTCTCAGCCCAAGACTATACAAACTTGTGAGATCTCTTGAGACCAGATCCAGGCCATCCACCCTATCACCCATAAGTTTGCAAGAGCTATTGGATTGATACCCAAAGTACATAATCTTCCATACTTTCCAAACAAGAACCCAACCACCCCCATTGGGATAGTATCTTCAACAGTTGAATATTTTCTTCTCACCACCCTTGAAGAGTTAGTAAACTCTAAATAAAACGCATAAAAAACTAGAACAACCTCCATCCTTCAATAGTGGTGACAATGATAATGTGGTACTCTCAGGCGATACTTTCTGCGAGTTAGGTGATGAATAAGAAGAGGAAGACCAATCATATTCATGAAGAGGGGGGAAATAGTGATGAAGACATGGCAGACCAAGATTTGGACTAGATGACTCAAGGCCCACTTGCACTATTAGGTGTGTTACACAAGATGTCGAGGCACCTAGAGAAGTTGTTAACGAAGTATGACCCTGACAAAGCAGTGAAGGCGGAGGATCCCCTGGGCCAATTTTACATGGATCTACGAATTCTTGAGGTATGTTATGATTATGTCACATGTAGACTTTTTTTGTGTACCTTATATGGAAGAGCAGTTGTATGGTATCACAACCTTCCTCTGAACTTGATACAGAATTAGAGGGGTTTTAAGAAACTGTTTCTTGAGAAATTTGCTGATGATAAAACCCCCGCCATGCTTTTAAGAGAGTTTGACAGTATAAAGTTGGAGCTGAAAGAAAAAGTCAAAGATTTCAATCAAAGGTTCAACCATATCTTGAATAGATTTCCAGCTGACATAAAACCTCATGACTCCATCACCATTGATTATTACACATTTTCCTTACCAACAAGCATTACGCAGTTCATGAAAGAATTATGAAGGCAACACTAGATGAAAATTATGAAGAGGCAATCACAGTTGAGAAGGACTTGTGCGTGATTGGAGTCATCATAGATGATGAACCAACAAAGGACTCCAAAGACACAAGTAAAAGGTCTCATGCCTGCACAAGTAAGGGCAAGGAGAAAGAAGCAACTAATCTTGACAGCTTGACCCACACAATCAAGTCTCTATCCAATGAATTGTCATAGATGAAACAAAGGTCAAGTCAGACCATCATGAGTAACAAGCCTCCTAAATTCAGTTTTCTGAGAAGGACTACTAACTCCAGCAGTAGAAACAACTAGTCGGCCAAGTCGGCATAAAGCTCTAACATTGTGTTAAACTTTGAAAGTATGGGCACGAACCAGTATTGTTCATTTCACCAAGAATATCATTCATAAAAAACATTCCCACAATGGAATCACATCATGAATGCTCTTGTTGCACATTTTATTGACACAGTACTTTCTGATGAGTAGACCAAGCTCACGGAAGAAAAGGAAGAAACTGCTATAGTAGAAGAAACTCCAAGCATGGGGCACAGAATGGACACATTCAGTTGTGCACTCGCAGCTAAAAGGAGAATTTTCGAAAAGAATCCACCGAGCGATGGCCCAACCCAACAACAAAACACTCGATAAAAATTGAGATGCCAAGGGTTGGATTTTACTCAAGAGTTGACAAAGAAGAATTTGAAAGAGAATTTGGTAAGAAAGATCACACTACCCATCAACTTGTCTCAGAACACTCAGAGAAAGTCTAGTAATGCGGCAACAACAAAAGGTACTTCCACAAACAGTAAAAATAAGCCAATCACTCTAGAAGTAGCAGATAATCCAACTCCACTAGACACTTTGGTAATGTCTCCCACATTGGATTATAACATAGTTGAAGATATGAAGAAATCTTACACGAATCTATCACTTTTTGAACTAACTAAGATCATGAACCAGTGGGAACTGCATTCCCATGCACTCGAACAATCCACCTCAGGTAACAATGCTTCTTCATAGAAGGGATCTGGTACGTCCTCTAGTTCTCTCGAATATGTACTTAATGCTTTAAAGTTAGATGAAAAAATACTTTTCCCTCCATTTCTGTTAACGTTCAAAATTTCCAATTATAATGTGCACAATTTCTTAGTTGATTCCAATGTCTATAAACATAATTCCTTTATCAGTAGCAAATAAAATCAATGAAAATGGGATAAAATAGATGCACAGATTATTTAGCTGGCTAGGACTCTTGTCCATGTGATTGGTGAACTCAGAAATGTGTTAAAACTCTTATCATCTGACCAACGAGTTCACCAATGTATAATCATAGTAATTATGGACATTCCAAAAGCGTACATTGTATTGTTGAGCAGATATTGGTCCAACAAGTTATAGGGGTATTTTATGACGGACTGGTCACACTTGTGGATTCGTTACAAGGGAAGAAAAAATTAGATCCGAGTAAACTCGGATTGGTACATGAAACACAAGGTAACTCTCTTAGAAGGTGAAAATGAGCTAATGGACTTCGATGATATTATCTTTGGGAATTTCTTTCTTGAAACTGATCTAGGGTGCTATCTTGCTCATCCATCCCCAATACCACCTGACACACAGTTGAATCTCCTTCCTAGTCAAATTGGTAAAAATGACATTTGTATAGTTAGTAATGGTAGTAATAATAGTACTAATGTAGCACATAGTCCTTGTACATATGATGTTTGGACATTGTATTTTGATGGTTCCAAAACATAGGAGGGCTCTGGAGTTGGTTGTTTTTTAGTAGACCCGCGACAGAGGAAACATCTGATATCCAACCACTTGGAATTCAAGTGCAAAAACAACACCGCAGAATAAGAAGCACTCGTCTTAGTTTTGCAAAGAGCCATTGAAATTAATATTGCAGTTCTCAAAGCAGTATGTGACTCATAAATTGTCGCACGACAGGTACATGATACTATACATTGTGTGTCGCCTCATATGAAGAGTTACCAAGAAGAGGTATGGCATTTGATTTCACATTTACAAGCGTTCAATATTATTTATGTTCCTAGATTACGCAACATAGTGTAGGATGCATTGGCAAATGCTACTACTAGGTTGTCACCACTTAGGGACTGCTTTTTTTATAGAGATTCATTGCAAACCATGTGTCCCTGACAAAATCACTAACTTACGCATTTTCAATGATGACCATAGGATACTGCACTTCATGGAAAATGCTAATGTATTCAAGTAAGTAACTATTGAGGAAGATGAGGACGAGAAATCATTGCAGGATGTAACTCATGCAAGAAAAGAGAACCCCATTCTGAAAGGCGTGGTATCACTCAAAAATTTGTATGACTTGTAGAACTGCTTCCAAGGGTCATTCAATGCAAAAAACCATAGTTAGATGCTATCACACGAGAAAAAAAATCTTGCGACAGAAAAAGATCTGAATTTTGTTAATCTTAGTACTTGATGCACACCATAGTAGCGACTAGCTTTCATCTTCCTATTCAAGAAATATCAATATGTATTCGCATGGAAATACGATGAGCTAAAAACTTATGACTCATGAATAATCCAGCATGTGATTCCAATCAAATAAGAGGCCAAGTTGTTTCAACAAAAGTTGTGGAAGGTACATTCGACACTTGAACTCTGATTCAAAAGGAGTTGAGGAAATTTTGGATGCTCATAACATATATAAAGTGAAACATTCTACCTAGGTATCGAACTATTAGGAAACCAGCTCACAAAAAGATAGATAAGATAGATCAATGCCTTATAATTCAGCCTCTTCGAAGGGGCAACCTCCTTTACATTACACAAATGAACAATTCTTGGATGATACAAATGAAAAGACCTCCTTTCTATATATAGGAGTCTAAG
>APFE031439578.1:243824-255515 GCA_000404065.3 Pinus taeda
TTCCCAAAGACGAACCTCATGTTGAGTGTTATCCTTTAAAGTCCCTATGGAGACATGAATCCTCTATTTCTCTCGAATATCATTTTTCCTTATATTCAATTTTTGAAAGTCCACAACGTGCTCTACCATTGAACACTTTTGTTTGAGATTTATCAATTGGCTAAAGAAGGTGTTTCTATTTGTATCCTCATAATGTGCTATCATTTCCTCCATGAAAATTGACCACGTAACAAGTGGTTTACGAGAATAAAGCCCTTTATACCATAAAAATTGATCTGGTTCTAAATAATGAGATGTAATACATACCTTTTGTAACATTGGTACACCATGTAGATCAAAATATTTCTCCATCTGTAGTATCCAATTTACGAGATCTTTGCCATCAAATTTCCTCTTCTTGCTTTTTCTTGATTTTAGGAGCTTGATATTTGAACGACTGTAACTCTGTAGTTTCGGATCTTTAAGTTCTGAAATTTCAGTCTGTAATAGCCCTCCAAGTCCTCTTTCTAACTTCGTAGGTCCGATCGCAATTGGATTCCTAAAGAAATATTTATTCCCAATCTCCTCTGATGACCTAATTATAGACTTGTTCAGTAGAGCAAACTTGTGCGACATGCCGCAGGTCACTGTTTCAACATTAGGTTCTGAAAATGGTATCCAAAAGACTACAGGTCATCCTCTTTTCGAAATGTCTTACCCAATTTCAATTTTATCCTCAAAAAAAAATTTATGACGATTTTCCCTAGGTGACCTATTTGGAATGTAATTCGGGGGTCTGTCAAAACCCTAACTTCCTCAGATTATATCTCCGAAAATATAGCAAGATAGGATTTGAAATTTGGAGCCGAGAGTTAGACCGATTTCTTCTCAAATGGTTTTTTTTTATCTTCTAAAACTTTGTAGCGAAAACGGTGTAGCGCAAATTCCACGATGACCTATTTTAGATGAAATTCTGGAGTGTGCCAAAACCCTAACTTCCTCAGATCATATCTCTGAAAATATAGGGAGACAAGATATAAAATTTAGACCCAAAGTTTAGAACAATTTCAGATCAAATGGGTTTTTGTTGTAGCTTCTGAAACATTGCAGAAAAATAGTTATAGTGAAAATTCCATGATGACCTGTTTGGAGCAGCGAAACCCTAGAATCCAAAGCTCTGATACCAAATGTTAGCAAAACCAGCTCACAAAAATATAGATAAGATATATCAACGCCTTAGAATTCAGCCTCTTCGAGGGGTCAACCTCCTTTACATTACACAAATGAACAATTCTTAGATGATACAAATACAAGATCTCCTTTCTATATATAGGAGTCTAAGGGGTCATAATATAATTAAAGCCAACATAACAATAATAATGTAAGGGCACAATAATAACAATATGGGGACTAAACAATATAATAAGGGGGTTGTACTAATAACAATAAGGGGTTACACTAGTAGTATAGGGACCTAACACGAACTTGGTCCCAATGAGAAAAAAGTTTGGGGAAATCCGCTTGCGCGTAGATTTCCACAACTTGAACCACACCTCGGATAAGGATAACTACCCCATGCCATCTATGGAAAAAATACTGCAAATAGTATCAGGGTGAGAGATGTTTTCTTTGTTGGATAGATATTCTAGTTACAACCAAGTTCTAGTCTCAGAGCCTGACAAACTAAAGACAACATTCCACACAAAGTGGGGTATGTTCACATTTAAAAGAATGCCATTTGAGTTTATCAATTTCGGTGCAACATTTCAACATGCCATGGACATCACAATCCATGGAATGATTAGACAGGGTGTAGTGGTCTATCTCGATGATGTCATGGTATTTTCCAAGAAGAGATTTGGCCAGATACGCCACCTAAATAAAAATTTTGAGCGATGTCGTAAATAGGAGATATCCCTTAATGCCAAAAAGAAAATTTTCATAGTGTCCAAGGGTAATCTCTTGGGCCATATTATTGCAAAGTGTCAGATTAAAGTGGACCCAGAACAGGTCAAATCCATCACACAAATTTGCTTCCTAGTGAACCACAAAGCCATGCAGTCCTTCCTAGGGAAGATCAATTTCCTCCGCAATTTTATCTTCGATTATGCTCATTTTTCTAAACCCATATAGGAGATGGTTAAGAAGGATACGATACACAAATTGGATAAAAGGGAAAAAAGGAGGTGTTCCCCTATATTACGCAATCCATTAGAAAAGCACTCGCTTTGTATAGCCCATATTTCAACAAAGATTTTCTGCTCTACACCTTCGCTTATGATACTTCTCTTGCCACATTGTTTACTCAGAAGGATAACTAGAATAATGAGTGGTTGATATCTTTCATGAGTGTCGGCCTTCAGGAACAAGAACTTAACTATCTTGCCATTGACAAGCAGGAATACATAGTTTATAAGGAGATGAAACATTTCTAGCCCTATGTCTTGAAAAATCATTACATCATCTTTGTTATCCACCCAAGAGTCAGATCATTTTTCATTCAACAAGAGCTGGGTGAGAGAAGAGAAAATTGGATGACCGGTTTACAGGAGTACAATCTGGATTTCAAGCCAGTTCACAAAATCAAGGGCCATGATCTTTGTCAGTTAACAGTAGAAGCAATAGATGTGAAAGAAGAAGATCTGCCTGGTTAAGAGCATGAAATCGAAATGTACAAGGTCGAGTGAGGGCCCCCCACTACCATTGCGAACTCTTGGTACACATATGTGCACCAATACCTTGAGCATGGTACCTTTTCCTTCCATTTATCCACACGGCAAAAGAGGGCACTCATACTTAGAGCATCATCTTATTAGTTGGTACATGGGGTGTTTTTCAAGAAGCACCAAAATGGAGTGTTGCTCAGGTGCCTAGAAGTGTACGATTTAGAGAAAGTATTGCGTGATCTCCATGAAAAACCAGTCGAACGACACTTCGTGTGTAAGAAAACTGCACATAAATTCATGTTGGCCAATTTCTATTGGCCCACTTTATTCAAATATGCTCACGCCTATGCCCACAAACATTTGGTCTATCAAATGTGTGCCAGCTGAAACAGGAAGTCAGCCGCCCCATTACATCTTATTGCAGTGGAAGAACCATTTCAATAATGGGGCTTAGATGTGATCTGTTAGGGTCCTATAATAATATGATTCATAATTTTGAATTGGATATAATTAGTCTTGCAATATAGTACATAATTTTTCTTTCTGTAAAATGTTTTCCATATTAAAAATTAAAAAATGTAAAGAGGGTATGTCCTAAAAGAAATATCAAAGGACAAAAAGAATAAGAAAAGATAAAAAAAGTGAAAAATATGAACCCTAAACAAAAACAGATCATGAATGTGTGCAAGTCTAAGTGCCGCTACTTTTTACTTTACAGTGCAAAATAATGGTTTCATGTAGCTTGTTACAAATGCCACAACCCATGGTAGTCAAACTGTTTAATCTTAACTACTTCATTCTTTAAATTTCATGTTTGTAGATAGAGAATAGGGATATAGCCAAACTGTTTAATCTTGGCAGATTAGTAGTTAGGTAGAGAAATAAAATGTGCTCATAATCTTAATCTAAGCCATTGGAAGATATAAGGTTGTAATTATATAGTTTGTTTGACAAAAAAAAAGGAAAGAAAGGGTCTGCTAGCTTAAATGCACCCAATAAAGTGAAGAAAAAATGTTAGCGTAAGTAAAGGGTAAGTAGAAGAAAGGTTGTAGAAGTACAAAGTTGATTGAAGCATAAGCACATTTATCATGCTTAATCCTATGTTTCAGTGTGCAGGAGTAGTTATGAAAGTGAAAGGATGTTGACAAGCTCATTTAATTAACTTCCCCTCATTTCATTTCACCCCCCACTACATACTTACTAATTTCCCCATTATCCCATCATTTCTTAAGAATACCCTTTTCCCTTCATTTTGATACTTACCCCTTGGTTTCACACATTTCCCTAGCAAATTACCCTTCAAAGGTCATTTTCCTACCCAAAACCCCTTTTCCCTAGTGTGAAAACCATTCCCCTTTGAAAAAATCATTTTCCCCTTATTAATTTCCCTATTTTATCTAAAAAACCCATAAAACCCCCCTTGTCCTAAGTTTAAATTCCCCCTCCACATTTACTTAATTAACTCCGCCATTCATATATTTCCTGAAAAAACCCTTTTAACCCATAAAATCCCCCCTTATCCTAAGTTTTGTTTCCCCCTCGCTTTATTTAATTAACTCTGCAAAATTCACTTTTTCTTGACAAAAACCTTTTAACCCCCCACCCTTGGTGTGGCTAACAAACCCCACTAATCTCCACCCATTTTCCCTTCATGCATCTCGACCATGCGATAGCCCTCCAATCACCCACTTCAAAATCCAACAACCCACATCCATGTCGCGTGGTCCCGATGTCCAATAGTTAAAATCCCAAGAGCACGTGAGATTCATGGTTTTGTTTGGGCCCCTTTCGGTTACGTGGCATGTTTGGGTTAACTCACGTGCTCTCATAGAAAAATCGCTTGATTACCTTAATACCGCCTCCCTGCATAGGCCGAACCATCCACTATTCATTATGAAATTCCGTGCCAATTCTAGTCGTTACCCGTTAAAACGCCGAAGACGCTCGTTTTCACTCTTTTCGCTCGTTTTTTCACTGAAAGCCACCTAAGCCTTCCTGCACCACCCTAAGCATCTGCAACCCAATTTAACTGTTTATTACCCTCCAAACAAACTCTGGACTCCGTCCACAGACTTCCTTGTTCCTTGAAGCCATTATCACCTCCCTGTCAACCTGTTCTTTTATTAATGATTGTTTTTTTTGGCAGATGCTTAGAAGGACAAAAGCTTCAATAAACAGTTTTTGATACTAGTTCCAAAACCTGTTTACTCCAAGATTCGCAAGGAAATGTATTCAAAAATCTTTATTCAGAAGGAAAAGACAATTATCACAGAGCATAAGGAAAAAATTTACACAGTAAATGTTAAAACAAAGATGAAATCATTTTTACCAACACAACAAATTATTATTACAAACTACTCTCCAAGCAACATTATGTATTCTACATAGTAAAAATAATTTTTACTAAAAACATAGAAGCATGAAAGAGTGAATAAGATTTACAGTAAAAGGTAAAAATGAAAGCATGTGACAGAGCATACAGTTAAAAGGCTAAATAGAGGAGGCAAATGAAAGTGTATCATATGAAAGATCATAAGTAAATATGACATCTAGCATGAAGACCAAATAGCCAAGAAGATTAAAGGAAAAAAGATCCGAGACTAAAAGACAGCAGAACCTAAATAACAGGGACAACAAACAATAGTTCAATAGTTGTCTCTATCTTCTTCCATGAACATATTTCCTTTTCCTAGATTAGTTCTCAATGCAGTTTGAGATATTTTGTAAAGTCTTTTTGTATAAATACTTCATAATTTGAAGTATTAAGTGTGGATTTCTATACATTTGTGGAGTTATTTTGATCTTAAACCTAAGGGTGATTGTACCAATTTCCAAGTCAACAAACTAGAGCAAGTAATAAAAAGATTGCACTAAAGGATTCATGAGATGAGTTATTGCAGTGAAGTATCTTCTTTGTTTGATTTGTTACTTTCTTATGTGTTTTATAAACTTAAGTGCTATCTGAATTTGAATGAATTAATTCGAATTTTAACTCAGAATTTGTTTAAGTACACTTTGTTTTGCATAGTTAATCATTTATATGTTTTCCTCTGATATATAGATTTGAGAACCCTTAATTTCTCTCCCATTCCAGTTCACCTCTTTCACTTCTCTTCATAATCTGGCCTAGGGAACCCTTAATTGCTTCCTGGATCCAATTGGAAACCATTTCACCATCAAGCCTTTGAAATTTGTAGTAACTCCTCTATCTTGCCCTATAGGCACTATTTTTAGAACTTAATCCAGTCATATTTGTCTGACATTTGACGCCATATCCCAATAGTAAAATACAACCCTTTTTCATATAAGTAAGTGATCCCACCACCCAAATTCAAATCAAAAACCTAAGCATAATCATAACTAGCCTAAAATCAATTAACTAAAACAAAGTTAAATAAAAAAGAGAGAGCGCTCTCTGAGATTAGGGAAGCTAGATCCTGATCTCCAAAGTTGGTTTGTGGTTACCTCTATCATTTCTTTTTCTGACAACTTAGAAGAAATTTTGGAATGATAATATCATTGGCGAACATACTGTGGAATGATCCTCAGTCTAATAAAACTTTAAGGAAACTTTAAATTTCATCTTGAGTCCCTTAATGTCATTTTTATAAGTTGTTCTTGAAACGTTTCATTAAAAAAACATTTAAAAAGTTAGAATTTTGGCTCGTAAGAAGACTCAGTATACCAGGGAAAATCTAGATCCAAACCCTGCTACTATACTTGATGGCCCAGATAGAATTTTAAGAAAACCAAAAAATGTAGAAACTCAGGCAAGTAGTAACCAATTAGTCAAAGCAAATTCACTCCCTGAGGAGTTGTCAACTTTAGAGAAAATTCCTTTTGATTTGTCATTTGGCCTCTCATTATTTAGAACTAAATCTGAAAATGCAATCCATGAAACAATGTTAGACCCTAAGTTTGTTCAACTCATTGAATAAAAAAGGGTGATTATCCATCCAAATTTAGATAAATTTGTCTTTGAGACTTTTGACAAGTTAGAAGCTTTAACCTCCACATTGATAAGCCATATAGGTGATGCTTACCTTCAAAAATTTGTTGAACTAGCTGCCCTTACTACTGCTCCTTTGAAATTTCTACACAATCTTCAATTAGTGTAAATACACCTTCATTTACCACAACTTCACTTATAGTAACCACCATAGTCCATTCCCCTAAACTAGTTATTCATCAGCCAACCACCTCATCCTCATCTAGTTCATCTCCATCTAGTTCAAGCCCTTCCTCAAGTACCAACACCTTACCCCCTAGACAAGCCAGAATCCAAGCCATGACAGATTGATATGCACCTCTGGTTTTACCTGCACAACTCCATGCCATGCCCCAATATTATCAAAGAAAAATCTTTTTGTTTGATGCTACTGGTCAGTACACTGCCCAACAACATGTGAACAAAATGACTGACTATTTTGAGTTGCATGAGGTATATGAATCAGATGTCCAAATGAGGTTGTTTTCCCAAACACTAACTGGGGATGTTAAGAAATGGTTCAAAGCTTTACCTACACACCATATTGCAGAATTATTTGCTTTTCATAGATTATTCATTGATAGATTGGAGAGAAAGAAAAACCCCTTGCAAATACTTTCTGAATATGATAACATTAGAATATCTCCTAATGAGTCAGTTTAGGATTATTGTATTAGGTTCAATAACATCTACAATGAAATCCATACTAATCTTAAGCCTCCACCTGACCTAGCATTAATCAAATTCCCTGATGGTTTTGACACTGACATGTCACACCAGTTAAGTGAAAGAAACCCTCAAACATTGGAACAAATGCAAAGAAATGTTGTTAGTGTAGAGGCCAACCTATTAGCCAAGAAATCCAAAATGAGAAATGAAAAGAGAGTTGTAATTAAAGAGGAAACTTCCACTTCTGATGGAAAAATATATAGTTTAGCAAAGAGTGTAGAGATAATAATGGATAGATTAGAAAACATAGAAAGAAAAACTCAGTGGGAGAATCAACATCCATCCCCAATAAGAAACCTCAACTTCAGGAAGAGTCCTAACACTGGAAAGAATTCTATACCAGATCGGCAGATTAGGCCTCCCTTTCAAGAAAACTATGTTGAGGGTTCACAGAGCCATGAAGAAGAGGATGACACCCAAATAAATTTGTTAGGAATAAACAATGAAGATACTATTTTTCTTACTCAAGAAGAACAAGAGTTGTACATGCTGCAACAATTGCAATTAGAATCTGGCGAGTCCTTTGACTTTAAACAGGGTTATGAGTCAGCTATATATGAGGTTCACAAATAGTATAGCTTAAGAAGTAAAAAGAATAATGAAGCTCCCACTAAAAGATCAATCTAGACCCAAACTAAAAAGATAACAGAAGCTCCTGTCACTAAAATTTTACAAATCCTCTCTAGGGGAACACCGGAGACTTCTACCCCAAAAATTGTAGATATAACCTCTACTGAAAGTGAAACTGAAACAATCACTCAAATCAATACAAACAACAGAAATCAAAGTAAAACAACTAAAACACAGACTAAATTTCTTAGTACTGAAAGACAAGATAAAAACACATAGACTGCATTTGTTAAGGAAGATCTCATCCAAACAAACAAATATCAACTCCCTTTCAACATCAAAAATGGAATAGAAAAATTGAAAATATCAGTCCCTTTGATTAAGCTAGAGAAAAATGAATCCTATAGATCACAGATAACTGAAACTTTAACTCTAAGAGAGGGAGAAGATGCTGTCAATTTGAATGATGATCAACCTAAATTATTGTTTGGCCCTAAGGTGAATGGTACTCATCAGCAAGGGGGAGTCCCTCCTTTCTACATTAGCCTGAACATTCATGAGAAAATATTACATAGTGGTATGTTAGACTCAGGGGCATCCCATAACTTGATGCCAAAAGCAATAATGGAGAGACTGAACTTAGACATTACCAAACCATTTAAGAACTTATTTTCTTTTGACTCTAGCCAAGTTAAATTCCTTGGTTTGATCAAGGATTTATGTGTAACTCTAGTCCAGTGCCCAACAAAGAGTATTGTGATGGACATAGTAGTTGCAAATATTCCTCCCAAATATGGAATGCTGCTATCTTGCTCACGGGGAGCAAAATTGCAAGGATCCTTGCAGTTAGATATGTCTTATGCCACCATATCTATCTTTGGCCAACAAAGGAAACTATATAGAGAGACCTTGATGAAATATATCATGAGTAGTGCTAAAAAACCACAAAACTTCCCCATATACTCCATGCATTCTGATATGGACTCTTTCATCTTGTACATTTCAGTCCCTGACAAAAAAGAAATCACAGCTAAAGAACTGAAATACAAAACATCTGGCAATGAAAACATTTTTCATGAGTCCTTATGGCATCTAGATTTTTATGGATCTGTGAATAGATTAGGGGTTGGTGTAGGAGTGTGGATCCACAATATGGAGAATAATGATTCTGAGCGACATGCATTCAGATTAAACTTCAAGTGTACAAATAACATGACAAAGTATGAAGCTATGATCTTAGGATTACAAATGGTTATAAAACTTGGAGCCAAGAGAGTTTCTATACTTGGAGACTCAGAATTGATTATTAAACAAATTAATGGTGAATACTCTATAAACAATCCTAGACTTAGTCAAGATAGGGAGACTGTCCTAGGTTTGATTAAAGACCTCCTAGAAACAAACTTTGCTGCCATTCCTAGAAAACAAAATATGCAGGCCCACAATCTAACCACTTTTCCTAGTACCTGCAAATTTCCCTTTCAACCCAACCATCAGTACACTGCAGAAGTGAGACATAGGCCTGTCATACCAGCCAGTTTGAAGTATTGGCAAATTTTCTCCTAGGATTCTCAAATTTATGATTTCATGAATGTTGAAGGTGAGTTTCAGAATTGTAAAATAGATACAGACTGTCCAATAGATAATGACATAGATAGTGACATAGATGTAAATATTTTAGAAATAGGTAAACCCACTAATTTCACTAAATTAGAAGTAGATAACTTCGAAAATGTAGAAATAGAGGAAATAATGAATGATGATCCTGAAATTCTAAATCTTAAAAAAGAAAATTTTCCTAAGGGATTAGTCCCCTTAGAAGATTTGTTTGATTCCAATGATGTAGCTAGGAACTTCAAAATGGAGCCTTCGAGAATAGATATAGAAGAATGTAACATAGGAACTTAGGAAAAACCAAAACTGATTAAAATATCAAAAGCCTTACCTCTATATGAAAAGGTTAAATACATAAATCTATTTAAAGAGTTCCAAGATGATTTTGCCTAGAGTTATGAAGACTTGAAGTCTTATGGCACCAACATAATTCAAACAAAATACCTCTCAAACAAGATCATAAGCCTTTTAAACAAAAACTTAGGAGAATTAATCCAGTTCTTATGCCATCTATTGAGAAAGAAGTTAAAAGAATGTATGATTCACAAATTATAGCTCCATTAGATACTCAGATTGGGTTTCAAACTTAGTCACTACTAGGAAGAAAACTGGAGAAATCAAACTTTGTGTTGATTTCAGAAATTTAAACAAGGTCTCATTAAAAGACAACTATCCTCTACCAAAAATGGACCATATCTGATCCAAAATGGATCTTGAATAAAACCTCTAAGTATAAGTCTTCAAGTATGTTAACAAAGGAAAGACCCGACAGAGTTATAAAAAAGAGTATGGCAGAGAAACAATGAAAGAATGGCTTAAAACCCAAAGTTAAAGTGAAAGAGGAGAAGCACAACCTTAATGCCCCAGAGTCGTTGGATCTACGGGATCAATAGACGAGATTGATATCGCATCGGGAGAAAGAAAGCAGTGTTAACGAGCATTAGCCTTAAGATAAATGCGATAGTGATACAAGCGAAACAACGTGAACCATTGATCGAGCGCGTAGATCAACGGTCCAGATCAACTACCAGTATCACATCGCATGGAACCAAAGGGAGGACTTAACACATGCAGACTCGAAGGAGTTATGAAATAAAACAATGAAGGGTTTGAGTTTCATCGTAAGCAGTATTTCGGGCAGGCTTCAGGCGATAAGCAGTATTGGAGAGGCTACGCCTGATTCCATACACTAGCCAACACGTAGAATGCCGCAGGAGAGAGAAAACCGCTTTTTTGGGTGGGTAATCTCCATGCAAGTGGGCCATCCGAAATGACTGTCATCCTAGATTGAAGATAGCAGATCAATGGTGGAGATTGCATCACAATATCGCCGAAGGGAGGACTTACCGAGGGCTTGAGGACTTGCAATATACGATTGTCGATAGCGATATCACATTGCAACAGTGCATCATAGCAATACTAAGGAGCGGCACTCTGTGACATGCGACATGCGATAAAGCGGACTTGAAAGGATTATATACATAGTTTCATAAATTTTGAGTTCCGATAATCAGTTTTGTTGTTGGGATTTCTATGTATTTCTTTGTATTTCAATAATATTGTATATAGAACAAGTATGCATTATATCTAGGATTTGTGCAAAGGAAGACCGAATGGTCAGTTTAACCGTGCCCACCAATCCTTCCATTTCTAAAAGGAGTTATTTTTGCCTTAAGTGTTTTAACATAATGTGTCCAATGCCGAAAAGGGAGATGAAGGGACAAAGGTCAGGAGGCAGAGAGCCCAAAAAGGAAGGTGAATAGATAGAGCTGGGAGGTTTAAGAACCATCCCATGTCAGCAGAAGAGAGAGAGGAGAGCAAGAGAAGACAGAGAGCAAGAGGGAGAGTTTGTGCACTCTTTTAGACTCGAGGATTTTGAGAAAATCCCTGTTGTGTTGAGACTCTATTTGAGCTCACACTTGTAATATTCTGCTCTTAAAGACATAATATAGAGGTCGACACTGAAATCTGGACCAGGAGACATAGCCAAGAAGTCTGGTGAGCTCCTTGATTATTTTGTTGTGTTGATGTGTGTGTTTATTATGTTTTATAACTATTCATTGTCTATATTATTCGCAATCTTTTTTATTTGTTGCACTAAATAATATAGGCATTCCTACACATGAGTCTGTAATACCTTAATAT